>RPOG01000969.1:182767-202645 GCA_008086565.1 Thalassoma bifasciatum | reverse complement strand
CTGTGGATACTTGTCAGGACGGTTGCACCACCTGACATTTTGGGGGTTTGAGGAACCAAAACACAAAAAAACATGTTATATTTTAATAGTTTAAAGATGTGTTCAAATAACACAGGTTTCATAGAATAAAGAAATACATGTGATGAAATACTCAATTCATGATGGAAGGAAATATTACACTCAGACACAAAAAAAGGGGGACGTCACCTCATTGACCCACATACCATGTAAGTTCCCACTTAAAAGATGTTTTAGGGTTTTACACTTGATTTGTTCCACTGCTTCACCCAAACTTTTGCTTTGCATTGTGGGAAACAGTACGCCAGGTAGACTGGTCAGATGCAGACTGAGAAATTTTCCGGATCAGTAGAGACATCCGAGTAGTTTTGGCACACTGCAACTTTTACATTTGTTCGCATACTGAATACTGCATTATGGGTAAATCAGTACGTACTGGTTGTGTAGTATGAGACGCCGGGGGCTGAGTCATGTGACTGTGTGATGTCAGCAGGAAGAGGCGGGGCCACTCGGTCTGCAGCCAGGAGGAGGATCTGATGATCCCAACAGGATTCTGTTTGTCTGCACGAGTCCCTGCGAGAGTCAGACAAGTCCTGGTAACACACACACACACACACACACACACACACACTCACACTGTGTTAGTGTGTTTCACAAAGAGCTCCTCTGTCTGCGTCTTTTTACCCATCATGCATCTCTCTCCCCAGCTTGTTCGTCTCCGTTTGGTTTTCTCTGAATCTAAAATTGCCTCAAATACACAAAACTTTAAAAAGAAATAGAAACATTTATGAATCTTTGTCTCTCTCTCTCTCTCTCTCTCTCTCTCTCTCTCGTTTCCTGTTCAGGAGGCTCATGAGCAAGGCATCAACGCTGTGAGGTTCAGCTCCAGCTCTGACCTGTTGGCGACCGGAGGAACGGACCGAGTCATCAAACTGTGGGAGCTCAGAGGAGGTGTGTCACTCCTCCTTCCTCTTTCCTGTTTTTCTTCCTCTTTCCTGTTTTTCTTCCTCTCTCTAACCTCGGTCTCTCTCTCTCTCTCTCTCTCTCTCTCTCTCTCTCTCTCTCTCTCAGGTTCGTTGTCTCACAGAGCGACGTTGGACGGCAGCACAGAGGGAATCACCTGCATCGACTTCGACCCTGCGGTAACTCAAACCTGTGACCTGCTCACCTCAGTTACTCTGACCTCTGACCTTTGACCTTGTCAGGATCCTGATTCTGGCTACCAGAACGTCATTTTCCTAAATGATCAGTGTTTTTACCAGCTACATAAGAACGATAATAAAATCTCTCTAAATATCTTAGTTTGTATAAAATTTGAAAAAATATTTTCACCTGTAGGCCGCCATTGTTGTTTACGCCACAATAACGTCTGGGTAGTGAGGTCATATGGTTGCACCGGGCTGGATCTCATACAGGATCATATAAGTCCTGGAGCGGACTTCAGTGGTTTCCAGAGGAAGTTTTGTGGGTTTGTGTTGGAAAATAGTCGGCACAGCATTTGGCTTTAGTCTCCGTTTATAATGACCCACACCTGTCAGCTCTTTCATCAGCATGGGCCGGCTAAATGNGCCAAATGCTGTGCCGACTATTTTCCAACACAAACCCACAAAACTTCCTCTGGAAACCACTGAAGTCCGCTCCAGGACTTATATGATCCTGTATGAGATCCAGCCCGGTGCAACCATATGACATCACTACCCAGACGTTATTGCGGCGTAAACAACAATGGCGGCCTACAGGTGAAAATATTTGTTCAAATTTTATACAAACTAAGATATTTTGAGAGATTTTATTATGGTTCTTATGTAGCTGGTAAAAACACTGATCATTTAGGAAAATGACGTTCTGGTAGCCAGGGGAACTTTTAAGTCACAGTCAGTTAATTACTCCTTCAAAGTACACAATCCATTTTTCTAAGTTTTGCAAAAAAAAGCTGGGTTTACATGGAGACTTATATTCTGATTAGAATCGGTTTAGAGGCCCGAACGGAACAAAATGCAAGCGGTAACCTCCGGTCTGAAAAAATGAGAAAACATTGAAGTGCTAAAAAGCTGCTGTTCCTCCAGTGACCACTTGAGGCTGACTCTGAAAGTACCGGAAGTTACGTACAAACAAACGCAAAAGAGGCCGTTTTCAGAGCTGAAATTAGCGTATTTAAAGCCTGGTACAAACTCCAATCCAATCCAATTTCATTTGTATAGCACATTTAAACAACAAGATTGTCTCCAAAGTTCCTTTAACTGTAGATAGAAACAATAAAAACAATAAAACAAACCGTCAGATAAGTGCACGATCTAAAATTCCAAAACATGTAGAGGCGATCCGCTCGCTGTTTTCCACATTTGCCCCAAAAAAGACCCCTTCCAACTTCAACTGGGGGGAACACAAGCTTTAACAAGCGTTGAAACCAAAGTGTGTGGACTGTAAGTGAAAGTAAACTCTTAAATTGTGTGTGAGGGGGGGGTGATATTCAGTTTGCAAGGTCAGCAGGACGTTGGACCCACTCGCTGAACGCTCCAGTGAATATTCATGAGCCAAGGTTGTTCTGCTGAGACAGCTGTCAGTGCAACACATGCTCTGATTCTACACCAGGACTTTAAATATTCATCCAGGAATTTACATATCACAGGTCGTTTCAACTTATCGGAGCAATAATCTGAGGACGGGGGCTGTTTTCCAAACCACCAACTACAAACTACAGTGTCTCAACTATTCGTGTTTGTAAAACAGACTGAGACGTTGAAACCAATGACTGTATATAGAATAAACAGCGTGCTTCCGCCTGTCACCGTTCTACGTTTTTGAAGCCAAAAAACCCAGTTTCTCTAGCCGCCATTGTGCAGCCAGAGTCTGAGCAGTAGAGAATTTCCGGTGGAGCCAAGTAAAAAAGAGAAATAAAAATATTTATTTCTTCTTCTTCAGAAGGTTTAGTCTCCTTTTGGCTCTTTCCCGAAGTTTCTTATATCCCCGATAAAAACTACTCACGAACGGCAGCTGTCAACTATCGTAATACGAAACTTATATCGCGGTTTTTAACGTCCAATAACTAATGAGAAACTAACTTCTCAGGAAAAAAACACCTGAACACCATGCAGCCAAATGACATCATCATACCACCTTAGAGTAAAGATGAGAGAAACGTTTCTACGAGGTATCGTCATTTTTTAATGTTTTCCCGGCTCATATCTGGAATACATGGGGAGGCGGGGGAATACTGGATATGACGTCGGTCTGTGGTCCCCCGCCCCGAATACTGGATATGACGTCGGTCTGTGGTCCCCCGCCCCGAATACTGGATATGACGTCGGTCTGTGGTCCCCCGCCCCGAATACTGGATATGACGTCGGTCTGTGGTCCCGGCGGAGCATCTGCTGGAGGCTTCAGTTTGAGCCGAACGTCGTTACGTCCGCTCATTATACAGTCTATGGTTAAAACTCTGTATTTTTTCTTCTACTTCCTCCTCTTTAGGCCTTACTACAGTCACATGACCATGTCACCTGACCTGTACTCAGCCAGCAGTCGAATGATGATGTCACCTGACGTCTATCCTCCTAACGGGTACCTGACCAGATCCAACGACCAGCAGCTGGGTCACGGTTACCTCCCCAGCGTCTCCTACAGCCTGGATCACCTGGACAGACTGGACTACCAGGTAGTTTTGCAGATTCATTCGTCACGTTTTTGTTTTGTAATTAATCCTTAATAATTATCCTAAAGTGTGTTTAGTTTCTGCAGCAGGGTCCGGGGATGATGCCGTACCAACCGAACTCAGAGAGCTGCCTGGTCGGCTGCTACAACGCGGCGGAAATGGAGCCCAAGACTTTTCCAAGACAGGTAACCCACCAAAGAGACGTCCAACTTTCTTATTTTGACAACTCCTTGCTATTTAGGATCATTAAGACCTGTTTAGTATAAAAACTGAATTTGGTCTTTGTATGGGAAGTTGTTTTTAGTGTTATTAGTTAGCTACTAGGTTTTACTTTAAGTGTTATTGTTCATAACTTCACTTTTTTCTCACTGAAATGGCTGTAAAGTTGTAATATCACCAAAACATGACGTGGGAAGCGTCTCTAAATGTGGATAATAGATTTAAGATTTAAAAAATGAAGTTTCATGGGTCTGAGAGGCAGAAATGTCACGTCCACGTATGAAGTCGTTAGGTTTTAAAAGGTTTAGGCCAATGACCGATGAATGCTGACATTTACAAACATCAGTTTTTACTGTAATGCAAAAGGATGAAAATGAAGGTAAGAATTGTTTTTATCGTTTCGATATAAAGGTCAATATTTGCGTCGAAAAGTGGAAATTTTGAGAAATAAAGACAAAATTCTGAGGCAAAAAGTCAATATTTTGAATTTAAAAAATCAAAATTTTATGTTATCAATCCAATATAATGTGAAAAAAGTCTAAACTTTCACAATAAGGGTCAAAATTTTAAGATAAAGGCAAATATCCGACATAAAAAGTCAAATTTTTTAGTTTAAGCATCAAAATTCTGAAACTATAAGAAATAAGGACATTAATAGATAAAAGGCAAAGTTTTCAAAAAAAAAAAAAGAAGATTTTGAGATAAATTACCAATTTTTTGACTTTTCTTAAAACCCTAAATCAAACACCTCCACTGAGTCTGAACTTTAAATACGACTCATGTTATTTTTAAACTGGACTTTTTATAATCCTATTTTTAGATTTAACAACTGAAGAACAAAAAGAGCCATTTTTGACTCTTAACTTTTAAAAACAACTGAGTGCGAAATAACTGTTTTATGTTCAAAAAGATAAATAAAATACAAAACAATTTAAAAAAAATAATTCAATAATCCCAAAGAAAAAAAGGAATTTTTCCCAACAGTTTTACACTTAAACACATGTGTGAAACAGCTGATATAACAGATCCTGGGTCAGTCAGGAGCAAAATATAGCAGTTTTGACGAAAACATGATTATGATGTCTGAAATCGCCATTTTGATTGGAAAACAATAAATCTTTCAGCTCAATTCCAACCCCATCAGGAGCAGCTGATGGTTAACAGGATTGCCGTTTCCTTTTTCCCTATTTTGCACATCAAGTTCTTCATCCTCCTGTAAATAGAAACTGTTTGATGGGAACATGTCAGTGATAAACAGGAAGCTCTGAGATATTTGTTGTTGTTGATATTTGTTTCATCTTGTTCTCTCTCCTCATCAGTCAGACTATCGTCCTCCCTGGAGGTCGGACCGTCACCTCGGGTACCTTCCCCTGAGCGAGCTGGACAGCGGGTTGGGATGCGGCCCCGACAGCCCGAACCACCGCATCCCTCTGTCTGAGGCCGAGACGGACGCCATGTCGTCCCTCCCGGGTCACACCGCCTCCTCCCAAGGCTCCTCCTCTTCCTCCGAGTCCCTGATCTCCTCCGAACCCAGCGACTCCGGTTTCCACAGCGTCAGCACGGGGGAGCACAGGCGCCTGCACAAGATCCACGGGAGCCACCGACAGACGCACCACCTCCGGTCGGGACACTCCCCCCGGGAGCAGAGAGGACGCTGGGATTTGGAGTCCATCCCCGAGACGACGCCGGTGACGCACGGCGGCACACCGCAGGCGTCCCACTGCACTGTGGGTAACAGCACAACCACGACGGTTCACTTCCACAGAGCGGAGAGGAGTCCCACCTTACCACGCCATCGCTCGCCGCCTTCGCCTTCTGCCGGTAAGATCTAGAAACAGGTTGCAGTCTGATAACCCTTTTCCACTGACTCGTCTCAGCTCTACTCTACTCTCCTCTTCTCGGTTTGTGTTGTGTTTCCATTAGCGCGGTACTACGCGTCAGACGCCAGTTTTTAGTACCTACTCTACCCTGGTTCTAAGCGAGTAAAGCTGATACTAAAAGGTGACTCTCTCTCTTTGACCTCCTTTCTGACACTCTCTGGCCTCCTCTTTGACCTCCTTCCTGACACTCTCTGGCCTCCTCTCTCACTTCCTTTCTGACATCTTCTCTGACATTCTCTGGCCTCCTCTCTCTTTGACCTCCTATCTGACACTCTCTGGCCTCCTCTATGACCTCCTTTCTGACACTCTCTGGCCTCTTCTTTGACCTCCTTCCTGACACTCTCTGGCCTCCTATCTGACCTCCTCTCACTTCCTTTCTGACACTCTCTGGCCTCCTCTCTCACTTCCTTTCTGACCTCTTCTCTGACATTCTCTGGCCTCCTCTCTCTTTGACCTCCTATCTGACACTCTCTGGCCTCCTCTATGATACTTTCTGGGCTCCTTTCCGACCTCCTCTCATTTTCTTTCTGACACTCTCTGGCCTCCTCTCTGGCCTCCTTTCAGCTTCTGACTCTGAACAAATCACTTACAAGAGGCAAAGGAATAAGTCAGCGACGGGTTTTTAATGACATTTAAACCTGACGGCACAGAACCAGACTGAATGAAGACAAAATACAGCCCTAAAATGCTCCTTCATGATTCCTAAAGAAGTTAAAAGTCCTTTTTAAAGCAAAAAGAAGTTAACAGCAAAGATAGTTGGCTTTAAAGAGTCTTTTAAATTAAATCAAAGTTGGTTGGTGCAGGAGCGATCTGTCTGCCACGAGAGTCTTTAAGCACCAATCAGTCCATTTATCCACAGGGAACCAAAAAGGAAAACCAGCTCAAAGAAGAATGATTGATCAACAACAAATCTCTGCTATACCAGGCCCAAAAATCAAAAATTAAAGTGATCTCACTGGATCCAGGGAAGAGTTGATGTCAGGAAGCAGCTCCTATTTGTGATTTTTCTGGCAGATACAGCGATTTCAATTCGATTCACGATTTTCTTTAAATCAAACTTTAGTGAAATTTTCACAATTTACAGTAACATTTACAAACTTGACAGAAAATTACATCAAACTATTGAAACATCAAAAGCTACTCCTGTAATGCGAAGATGAAAATAAAAACAATGGAGATAAACGGTCAATATTTTAATATGAAAAGTGGAAATTTTGAGAAATAAAGACAAAATTCTGCGACAAAAAGTCAATAAACTTCCAGAGTTTAAGAAATCAATTTAATATTATGTGAAAAAGTCCAAACTTTCTCATTTAAGGTCAAAATTGTGAGACGACAGAAGTCAAAACTCTTAAGATTTAAGTAAAAATTATAAGAAATAAATACAAAATTATAGGATAAAAGGCAAAAAAATTGAAAAGATTTCTAGATAAATAGTCAAACTTTGACTTTCTATCACTATTCTTGTTATTTCTAAACTGGACTTTTTAAATTGTATTTTTAGTTATAAAAACTGAAGAACAAAAAGAGCTATCTTTGACTCTTAACTTTTAAAAAATGATGTAGAGAAAAATATCCTTAATGGTGTCAAGTTAAATAAAATAAAATACAAAACAACAAAAAACAAAATTTAACAATCCCAAAGAAAAAAGGATTTTTCCAAACAGTCTCACACTCAAAGACAGGTGTGTGTGAAACAGCTGATTTAATAGATCCTAAAATAAAAATCACAGCTTTAACGATCACATGATCACGTTGTTTGAAATTTACAGGGTTGAGCATTTGTGATGCAAGAGTTTTGATATGGTGCTGAGCATTTTAGCATTTGCTGAAGGGAAATGCAGCTCCTCTAGTTTTGAATCTGATGTCTCGTCTGTTCCCAGGTTGTCGTACAGAACCTTGCCAGCGGAGGGCGCTGTGGTTGGAGCAGCATCATGGAGTCGCTGGAACAATAGAAGCTCCAGGGCGGAGTCGAACCATCACGGATTTAAGCGAAGGACAACGGCGCCGTAGAGCGAGTCACCCCAACACCGTCGACCCGAACATTCAGCAGAACAACCTCCAAAACAGCCAACAAGGGACGGGACCGAGGAGCCGCGCCAGTTACCCCAGCAACAGCCACGCCGCCAGTCACCTCAGCCTGGACCGGACCAGTCTGACCAATCAGCAGAACTCTCTGAGGAGCAGCAAAGGGACGAGCCGCAGCAGAGAGGACGACTCGCTCTCCAAGAGTCCCGGGTCCAACTCCAGCGGGACGTCGGACTGGCGCGGCATTCAGACGCTCGGGAATCGCACCAGCAACCCTAAAGGTCTCAGCGGGCCTTTGTACAGCACGTTAGGCGCTCCGCAACGCAGCCCGCACTCTCCGCCCTCCCCTCGCTCCAGACTGTCCAATCAGAAGTCGGTGAGGAACCAGCTGCTCAGAGCGCGAGCGTACCGCCTGGCGAGGGAACGCAGCGAGGTCACGACGGACGAGGAGGTGCGAGGAGGCGGAGGGAGGGAAGGCGAGGAGGAGGACGACGGGCGGTGGGCGGGGCGGTACTGGAGCAGGACGGAGAGGAGACGGCACGTGGCGTTGGCGAGGCAGCACAGGGAGAGGAGGGGAGGGGCGGAGGAGCAGGGCGGCGGACTGCAGGGGGCGCTGTCCTCGCAGACGGTGCTGGAGCTGAGCCACATGAAGCAGAACAGGCTGAGGAACAGTAAGCTGCTCGATGATTGGACGACAGTGGAGGAGCTCCTGACGCACGGGACCCGGGTGGAGAGCAACAGTCAGCTGTGTCCCAGTCCTCTGTTATCGGTTACTACTGTCTGATTGGACGAAAACACAGTCGTTCATTCCAGAGCTCAGGCACAGATTACGCTAACGTAAACAACACTGAGACCAAATTAGTTTTCTTCGGACAGGAAGTTGTGACGGTGAAGGTCGTGGATCCGTTAACGTCAGGGGAATCAAATTAGTTTGATCTGAGTTCAGACTGTAAACAAAGATGGACGACATGTTCCCACTTCCCCCTCTAGTTACGCAAAACCTCTCAAAATATTTCCTTGAGGGTGAAAAGAAGAACTCTAAGATCAAAGGACAGAATTCTGAGATGAAAGGAAGAATTTTGGAATCAAGGGACAGAACTTTAAGATAGAAGGACAGAATTCTGAGATGAAAGGCAGAATTTTGGAATCAAGGGACAGAACTTTAATGCTGAGATGAGAGGCAGAATTTTGGAATCAAGGGACAACAGAATTCTCAAATGAGAGGCAGAAATTTGGAATCAAGGGACAACAGAATTCTCAAATGAGAGGCAGAATTTTGGAATCAAGGGACAGAACTCTAAGATCAAACAACAGAATTCTGAGATGAAAGGCAGTATTTTGGAATCAAGGGACAGAACTCTGAGATCAAAGGACAGAATTCTGAAATTTAGGGACAGAACTTTAAGATAGAAGGATAGAATTCTGAGATGAAAGGCAGAATTTTGGAATCAAGGGACAGAACTCTAAGATCAAACAACAGAATTCTGAGATGAAAGGCAGTATTTTGGAATCAAGGGACAGAACTTTAATGCTCAGATGAAAGGCAGAATTTTGGAATCAAGGGACGACAGAACTCTAAGATCAAAGGACAGAATTCTGAGATGAGAGGCAGAATTTTGGAATCAAGGGACAGAACATTAAGTTCAAAGGGCAGAATAACAAGACTTTTAAAGAAAGTTTTCTGAGAATCAAATACAGAATTGCTAGATTTAAAAAACTGAATTCTGAGATAACAGTTAAAATCCTGAGATGAAAGACAGAATTTGGAATCAAGGGACAGAATGTTGAGGTCAAATGACAAATTTTTCAAGATCAAAGGACAAGATTATAAAATCAAGAGATAGAACGTGTGGAGATCAAGGCATAATTCTGAGATTTAAGAGCATTCTTAGGTCATAGAACTCCAAATTTTTTAGGTTAAAGGACAGAATTGAACAGATCACCTCAGAGAATTTCTAGATCAAATGAAATAATTCTGAGACCAATGGCAAAATGTTGAAACCAAACTTCAGAATTGGAGGATAAGAGGAAAAATTGTGGGATGTAAGGCCAAATTTTTAGACCCTAAGAAAAACGTCTGGCCTGCTCTTAAACTTAGCTTTATTATATCAGAATTCTGATATAATGAGCTGTCAATCATTGTGTTCCTAGCCTTTAAAACTAATTATATCAAATGTTCACAAGACAGAACACCTGATTATAAAACCACATAACAAGAAGTTACAATAACAACCAAACAACCCAAAAAAAGAAGGCGGGCTCTCAGCAGCTTTAAATGGTTTGACCTCACTTTTGGGGAGCTGCCATGTCATCCATCTTTGTGTACAGTCTATGGTTCATACATTTATGCCAAGAAAGGGAAATTCTTGACGAGCAATACTGGAGGCAAACACTCAGCGGAGAGCAGCAGGTCGGTTTTCACGCAGTTTGAGAACACGGATCTATCATGTTGTGAACCGTCTCAAGGGAAAGAGATCAAAAGTCTGGGAGTTTCCATCCAAATGCATCAAATATTAAAACATCAGAAGCTGGGAGAAGTGTCCAAACCTCCTGTTAGGAATCACGAGAGGCTGGATTTGATGAGACAGATCAAACCTTCAGTCGAACGCTCGCAGAAAGAGGAGATTCTGCTGGTTCACATCAGTTCACGGACGCTGAAGAGCTGCAGCATCTCTGGGATGACTGATCAGATTCTTCACACACCAGACGGCCCGTGACCGCTCTGAAATATCACACATCGATTGTGCTGCCTTGTGACAAAGTGTCTCCATTTCCTTTTCTGGTTTTAACTGCCTCTGGTCCTGTCGCTGTGCCATAAAAAGTCAAACTCTGAGAATTAAAAAACTGTGGGCTGGGAACTGAGGGGATTTCTGCACCTTAACGCTCAGAGAGTCGAGCTCTTTTTCAATTCATCACATCTAATATCAGAGAATTTGGGAACAATCCTCGTTTATCTGCATGTGGGTGGGAAGACTAAACCAGGATGTGATGGTAGGAAAGGTGAGAAAACAGCAATATGTGCACAAAGGTCTGATTTTCTAACAATCAGCTAAATCAGGGGTGTCCAAACTCCCATAATCCAGCTTTTGTTTTATGTCACATTTACCATTTCTATCAGGCGTTTGAAGAAAACCTCAGTAAGTCTACAAAAAAGAAATTGACTTTTTATGGTTTTACAAAGCTAAAGCTCTAAAGAATCTGCAGAAAACTCTCACAGCTCATGTGTTTAAAGAAATGCATTTCATGAAAGTTAAGAGTTATAAACAATATACATTCTCTTTTTTTTTTTAAAACAGTCAATGGAAGCTCATTTTTTGAGTTAAAAACAAAAAAGTGGCTCAGTTGAAAACTATTCTTGACCTTATTAGGTTAAAGTTTTGAGATGAAAAAGTCAAAATTCTGAGTTAATGAAGTAAAAATTATGAAGACCTCCATTTCTGAGATGATAGGTCAAAATTTTGAGATCAAAAGTCAATTTTTTGTAGATAATCAAGTAAAAATTTCAAGATTATGAAGTCAAAATTACAAAAAAAAAAAAATCAATTTTTAGGGTGAAAATTTAAATTTTGGGATGCAAAGTGAAATTTTTGAGATCAAAAGTCAAAATTTCATAGATGAACGATTCAGAATTTTGAGATAATGAAGTCAAAATTATGAATATGTCCAATTTTTAAATGAAAAGTCACAATTTTATGATAATGAAGTCAAAATTACGAGATGATAAAGTCAAAATTTTGAGACAAATTAATCAAAATGTTAATGACAATCGAGTCAATTTTTTAAGATCATGAAGTAAATTTCAGGAAAAAGTCAATTTTTGAGATACAAAGTCAGACATTTGAGGAGAAAAGTTAAAATGTTCAAGACATTAGGGTCAAAGTTTTGTGATAATGACGTCATAATTTCTGGAAAAGTTCAAATTAAGTTAAGAAATCAAAAATAGGAGATAAAATATTTCAAGACCTTAAGATACAAAGCTGAAATTTTGACTTGTCACAGTATAAATTTGACCTTTTATCTCAACATTACCACTTCTATATATGGGCCAATGACAAAAAGAGGGACTATAAACGTATTTTTAAAAAGTTCTTTGAAAATGGATAAAAACATATTTCTGAGAGAAGAATTATGTTTTCTAACAGATTTCAGTAGTTGACCAACATTTCAAAGTTTTTAGGTTCATTATTTTTTAGTATTTTTAATTTGAGCACCCAAAAATGTCAGGTGGTGCAACCAAATATATGAAAATATATTTATATGTTCCTGTTATTTTTTCTGTGTGAAATTATTGGCAAGTATCTCTCAAGTGTCTGTAGTGACTGATACATTTTCATTTTGTGTGTTTCATTTCTTTTATTTGTGAATAAGATCAATAATTTGATGTTAAAATAACATTTCACATTATTACATTGGTTGTACCACCTGACATGGAAATTGTTCCAGTCACCAATGAAGTGAAAAAACCTTTTTATCAGTATTTCAGAGAAATCTACAAACTTTTCCACTTGCTCACTAATGTCATTTGGGCTCCTCTGGCTGATGCAGTTTCCTGTTTCCTGTTTTATTCTCTTCACTTTAAAATAAAAGTCTAATGTTACGGTTGCACCACCCTGACATTTGACAAGGTGAAAATTACGGGACAAAAGTTTTTGACATTTCTCAACAGCTTTAAAATTCTTTTTATTTGCAAAGAATGTTTTATTTAAAAAGGTTCAAGCATAAAATAATGCCACTGTATTTTTAATTTCCATTTACAATAACTGACATTCAATTTTTAGAGTTAAATTACTGTGGATACTTGTCAGGACGGTTGCACCACCTGACATTTTGGGGGTTTGAGGAACCAAAACACAAAAAAACATGTTATATTTTAATAGTTTAAAGATGTGTTCAAATAACACAGGTTTCATAGAATAAAGAAATACATGTGATGAAATACTCAATTCATGATGGAAGGAAATATTGCACAGAATTAAATTTGACCTTTTTTAAGAAAAAGTCTGGACACCCCTGAGCCAAATTAAAGATTTCAGACACTTTTTTTGGGGCTTAAAGAGTTAATTTCTTCAGGACTCCACTTATCACTCACATTAAAGAAAAGAAAACGCAGGATGAAAACGAGTGTTTCGTCATTCAGGGCTGTAATAACGATGTTCTTTGTGTTTAATGAAACAACTGTCCAATGCAATTTTGTTAATAAGGAGAAAATGTCCGTTTATTTTCTTATTCTGTTGACGTTGGAAAACCTGAGGACAGATTTCAGGAACAAAGCTGGACCTATCAGAAGAATATTTAATATTTAAGGGTTTCTTTTTCTAAACTCGATGTGTGTTCATGTGTGTGCGCGTGTGTCTGACAGAGGATTTAAAGTTTGATACGAACCTGTACGTAGTGTTTAGCCAAAGATATCGTGTATTTTGGTTTGTGGACAATCGGATCTCTACGATGTAAAGTATATTTTTAAATCTGTTTCTTTTCTTTTATTTCGCCCTGAGATTATATCTGCTCTCCACAAACACCCTGCTATGCTCGTGTGTAGATGTTTGTGTGTAACCGACTGTTAGCATCGAAAAGCTAACAACCTAGCATGCTAACGCCTGATTAGCACAACGCTCGCTCGGCGTCTGTAAAGCGTTCGTCTTTATCTTGAAATTGCACAGACTCGGCTTCATTTGGACGAAACTCGAACATTTATAACCAAACCTAAATAACCGTGCTTGTGCTGGTGAAGCGCATGTCGAGTAAATCGCTCAATTTGTCGGATAAGATAAACAACCGTGGCGAGCATGCGGCTAGCTGAGCTAACTTTGCTTTCATGTCTTTGTCTGAGGCCGAATCAGAGTTAAACTTGTCAAAAAGGGACAAATGTTGTTTTTCTGAATCATAACTGTGACTCTGCAGAAGTTTCCTGTTACTCTTGTTTTTCTTTGGACACCTATTGGACGGATGAAAAAATGTATTATCAGTCTCCTTTGGGTGATTTCAGAGCATGGTTAGCTTAGCTTAGCCTAGCTTAGCATACAGTCCTGGGTAGTTATTCCCCCCGTGAAAGTACTGCAACCCTCACTGGATGAATGGATGGATATTTGGACAATTAGACAATTGGATAGTTGGTCAGATGGAATAATACTGGATAAAAAATGTAACGTGGATAAATGAATGGATGAATCGAAAGTTTGATTAATAGATGGAAAGAATGGTGGAATGGTTGGATGAGAGGATGGATGGATAGATAATTGGATGGGTTGATCAATGAATGATGAATGGACAAATAGTTTGATGGATGTGGATGGATAACTGGTTGGGTTGGTCAATGGATGGATGGATGGATGGATGGGTAGAAGGTTAATGGCTATGGATGGATAAATAATTGGATGGGTTGATCAATGGATATATCAATGGATGGATGGATGGTTGGGTTGGTCAATGGATGGATGGATGGATGGATGGGTAGAAGGTTTATGGCTATGGATGGATAGATAATTGGATGGGTTGATCAATGGATATATCAATGGATGGATGGATGGTTGGGTTGGTCAATGGATGGATGGATGGATGGATGGATGGGTAGAAGGTTTATGGCTATGGATGGATAGATAATTGGATGGGTTGATCAATGGATGGATAGAAAGATAACTGGATAGATGGATAAATGGACAGTTTATGGCTATGGATGGAAAGATAATTGGATGGGTTGATCAATGGATGGATGGATGGATGGGTAGAAGGTTTATGGCTATGGATGGATAGATAATTGGATGGGTTGATCAATGGATGGATGAATGTATGGATAGAGTATTGGTTGGATGGAAAGATAATTGGATGTATGGATGGATGGATAAATGGACAGTTTATGACTATGGATGGACAAATAATTGGATGGGTTGATCAATGGATATATCAATGGATGGTTGGGTTGGTCAATGGATGGATGGATGAATGAATGGGTAAGATGGATAGATAAATGGATGGGTTGAACAATGAATGATGAATGGACGAATAGTTTGATGGATGTGGATGGATAACTGGTTGGGTTGGTCAATGGATGGATGGATAACTGGTTGGGCTGGTCAATGGATGGATGGATGGATGGATGGGTAGAAGGTTTATGGCTATGAATGGATAGATAATTGGATGGGTTGATCAATGGATGGATGAATGTATGGATAGAGTATTGGTTGGATGGAAAGATAATTGGATGTATGGATGGATGGATAAATGGACAGTTATTGGCTATGGATGGATAAATAATTGGATGGGTTGATCAATGGATATATCAATGGATGGATGGATGGATGGTTGGGTTGGTCAATGGATGGATGGATGGATGGGTAGAAGGTTTATGGCTATGGATGGATAGATAATTGGATGGATCCATAGATAACTGGATGGATGGATAAATGGACAGTTTATGGCTATGGATGGATAAATAATTGGATGGGTTGATCAATGGATATATCAATGGATGGATGGATGGTTGGAGACGGGCAAACAAATAAATGGTTGAGAGGAAACGATGGTGGAAATGGATGAATTGATAAGGTGGATAGATAACTGAATGGGTTTAACAATAAATGATAGATGGATGAATTGATGGATGCTTGGATAGACAAGTGGATGGATTGGTCAATGAATGGATGGAAGAAAAACTAATAAATGGGGGAACTGATTGGGGGAATGGATGGATGGATGGATGGATGGATGAGATACATTGCTTAGGTGAAGGTAATAAAACCACTGGCTCTGGGTTGAAGTGGCCGTTTTATTGGTCCGTATAAGTCCCTCTCTTACAAATGTCATCGTCACCTTTAAATTTATAAAGGAGACAAACTCTTCTCTCTCTCTTTCCTGCTCCGTCTTTACACCAAAACAACAACAACCTCCTCCGTTCTTATGTAACCTGAGAGAAGAGTGGGACGTAGGCTGAGAGTGAGAAGAAGAAGAAACTTTAGAAGAAGTCACCGCTCCTTCATCACATTTAAAGACTTCGTGCTAAGCTAAGCTAGGCCAACCACGACTCTGGTCCTCGTGTGAGACGGTTTCATTTTCGAAACTTGAGAAGACGCATAAAGTCCATTTCTTTCAGCGACTTTGTGAATCTGGGTCGTAGTTTCTGTTTGGTTTGTCAGGACTGTGTGCAATAAACAGGTGAGTCTGAGGGTCAACCTGAGGGTCAACCTAAGGGTCCTTCTGAGGGTCCACCTGAGGGTCCACCTAAGGGTCAACCTGAGGGTCAACCTGAAGGTCACCCTAAGGGTCAACATGAGGGTCCACCTAAGGGTCCTTCTGAAGGTCAACCTGAGGGTCCACCTAAGGGTCAACCTGAGGGTCATTCTGAGGGTCCACCTGAGGGTCATTCTGAGGGTCCACCTGAGGGTCATTCTGAGGGTCAACCTGAGGGTCAACCTAAGGGTCCTTCTGAGGGTCCACCTGAGGGTCCACCTAAGGGTCATTCTGAGGGTCATTCTGAGGGTCCACCTGAGGGTCATTCTGAGGGTCCACCTGAGGGTCATTCTGAGGGTCAACCTGAGGGTCCACCTAAGGGTCCTTCTGAGGGTCCACCTGAGGGTCAATCTAAGGGTCCACCTAAGGGTCTTTCTGAGGGTCCACCTAAGGATCAACCTTAGGGTCCTTCTGAAGGTCAACCTGAGGGTCAACCTAAGGGTCAACCTGAGGGTCAACCTGAGGGTCCACCTAAGGGTCATTCTGAGGGTCAACCTGAGGGTCAACATTAGGGTCCACCTAAGGGTCTTTCTGAGGGTCCACCTAAGGATCAACCTTAGGGTACTTCTGAAGGTCAACCTGAGGGTCAACCTGAGGGTCAACCTAAGGGTCAACCTGTCCCAGTTGGACTCCCAGTTGTACTCCCAGGTGGATTCCCACATTCTGAGGGTCAACCTGAGGGTCAACATTAGGGTCCACCTAAGGGTCTTTCTGAGGGTCCACCTAAGGATCAACCTTAGGGTACTTCTGAAGGTCAACCTGAGGGTCAACCTGAGGGTCAACCTAAGGGTCAACCTGTGGGTCAACCTGAGGGTCAACATGAGGGTCCACCTAAGGGTCATTCTGAGGGTCAACATGAGGGTCCACCTAAGGGTCAATCTGAGGGTCCACCTAAGGATCAACCTTAGGGTCCTTCTGAAGGTCAACCTGAGGGTCAACCTAAGGGTCCTTCTGAGGGTCAACCTGAGGGTCAGCCTGAGGGTCAACATAAAGGTCCACCTAAGGGTCCACCTGAGGGTCAACCTTAGGGTCCACCTGTGGGTCAACCTGAGGTTCAACCTAGTTTCCAACTGTGGGTTAACCTGTGGGTCCACCTGTGGGTCAACCTGAGGGTCCACTTGAGGGCTCACCTGTGGGTCAACCTGAGGGTCCACCTGAGGTCCCACCTGTGGGTTAACCTGCGGGTCCACTTGAGGGCCCACCTGTGGGTTAACCTAAGGGTCCACCTGTGGGTCAACCTGAGGGTCCACCTGTGGGTCAACCTAAGGGTCCTTCTGAGGGCCCACCTGTGGGTCAACCTGAGGGTCCACCTGTGGGTCAACCCGAGGGTCCACCTGTGCTGTGACGTCCCGTGCTCAGGTGTGTCTGTTGGACGTCACAGTTTGTGTGAAGAGCTTATGACTGAATCTGCTCTTAAAGGATGAAACGTTGTTTATTTTGTGTTTCTGTTTGTTTCATGCACCTGTGACCTCACTAATGTACATGAAGCTTCAATCATGATGTCCAGAAAACTGTCGTTTTACCCGAGAGGGGGATGTTTGACGACAGTTATCACCACAGAAATCATGTGAAATGATGTCAGTAAACTGTGAAAGTTTAAATCTCTGTGTTGTATTTTAAACTTTTAGATATTAACTTAAAAAAACAACAACAACAGGAAGTTAAGTCAAACACTTCTCCTTGTGAACGAGCTCATTTCATCTGAGAGTTTTACTGACGCTCGGCTGAGGACAGCTGGCTCTGAAAAACCTCACCTTATGCAGCTTTGGGGACGCAAAGCATGCTGGGAAAACAGACACACATGCTCCCTCCCAGTTCAGGGACTCACTTCTTTCAAGGACACGACCCAAAACTGCACGAAACTACCTTAAACGCCCTTCGAACAGCAAAGTTTGCTCTCAGTGAAAAGAGCTTAAATACTTGATTCTGATTGGTCGAAACCGCTCCCGACAATCTACATTAAGGGACGATAGAACGAAACATCAAGGGACAGAACGGACTGTTTCCAAAAGATCAAAGACACGAAGGGACATCAAACAGAGCCTAATCACACCTCCTTTCAAATCAATCCACAGAAAATAGTCCCTCTCACTCCTTTACCTGTTGACTCTGTGGCAAAAAGGTCAGAGTTGAGTTGGTCTCAAAAGTAAAGAAAGAGCAAGAAAAAAAAAGAAATGATAGAAATAAGGGCAGAAAAGAACGTCATCGTCAGCCTCTTTGATAAAAACATATTAGTGATGAGGATCTATGTTTGAGATCATGTGCTGAAGGAGAGTTTCTGTCTGACTTTATCACATATTTAAAGGGACAGACCGTGAAAACACAAGCATTTGGTTCTTTCCCTTTATGTTCTATTTTGTCCCTTTGTTTCACTCTATTCTGTCTCTTTATGTTCTGTTTCGTACAGTTCTGATCCTTTATTATTCTAAACAGTTCCTCACTGTTCTGTTCTGTTCTGTTCTGTTCTTACCTTTGTTAAGTTCTCTTTGTTTTTTTTCTGTTCTATCTATCACTTTATATTCTATCCCTTTATCTTCCTTTCTGTTCCCTCTTTTGAGTATTGTTTTTTATGTCCCTTTATGTTCTTAAGTCACTTCATGTTCTTTCTGTTCCTTTTTGTTCCCTCCGTCCCTTTGTGTTCCCTCTGTTCCTTTGTTTTTTTCCTGTTCCTTCTTTTTCTTCCTGTTCCTTTGTGTTTTTCCTGTTCTTTTGTGTTCCTTCTGTCCCTTTATGTTCTTTCTATTCCTTTGTGTTTTTCTTGTTCATTTGTTCTTTCTGTTCCTTTTGTTCCTTTGTTTTCTTCCTGTTCCTTTATGTTCTTTCTATTTCTTTGTGTTCTTGTTCCTTTGTTCTTCCTGTTCCTTTGTGTTTTTTCTGTTCCATTGTTTTCTTCCTGATATTTTGTGTTGTTCCCGTTCTCTTGTGTTCTCTCAGTCCCTTTATGTTCCTTCTTGTTCCCTTTATCTTCCTTCTGTTCCTTTATGTTCCTTCTTGTTCCCTTCATGTTCCTTCTGTCCCTTTATGTTCTTCCTGTTCCTTTATGTTCCTTCTTGTTCCCTTCATGTTCCTTCTGTCCCTTTTTGTTCCTTCTTGTTCCCTTTATGTTCCTTCTGTCCCTTTATGTTCTTCCTGTTCCTTTATGTTCCTTCTGTCCCTTTATGTTCCTTCTTGTTCCCTTTATGTTCCTTCTTGTTCCCTTTATGTTCCTTCTGTCCCTTTATGTTCCTTCTTCTTCCCTTTTGTTCCTTCTGTCCTTTGTGTTCTTCCTGTTCCTTTGTGTTTTTCCTGTTCCTTCTTTTTCTTCCTGATATTTTGTGTTGTTCTTGTTCCTTTATGTTCTTCCTGTTCTTTAATGTTCCTTCTGTTCCTTCATGTTCTTTACATTCCTATCACTTCTTCTTGTTCCCTTTATGTTCCCTTTGTCCCTATATGTTCCCTCTGTCCCTTGCGTTCTTCCTGTTCTTTTGTTTTCTTCCAGGTTCTGTGTTTTAATCTCAAACACGTCTTTAAACTGTCTCAGGTGTTTTAGTTCAGACTCAGGTGAAGCCGTACAGATGTTCTCGTGTTCTTCCTCCGATCGCAGAACGACGGCGTTCAGAGCAGGTAGCTGCTCTCCACGTGTCGGCCATGTTGGCGCTTTAGTCCCCGCTCCGTGACCGTCGTCATAGCAACTGGTGTCTCTACATCGGCTGATGTCTCAGCTCTTGGCCTTGTCGCCATGGTGATGTTTTGTGGAGGATGATGGGACTTATTTACAGCTGACACACGTCACCTGTGCTGAGAAATGAGCAGCAGGAACAGAGAAGAGTGAAATCACCTGGGCTGACTCCCAGAACGTTTCCAGAACGTTTCCAGAACGTT
>RPOG01000969.1:104679-182187 GCA_008086565.1 Thalassoma bifasciatum | reverse complement strand
CCACCTGACATGGAAATTGTTCCAGTCACCAATGAAGTGAAAAAACCTTTTTTATCAGTATTTCAGAGAAATCTACAAACTTTTCCACTTGGTCACAAATGTCATTTGGGCTCCTCTGGCTGATGCAGTTTCCTGTTTCCTGTTTTATTCTCTTCACTTTAAAATAAAAGTCTAATGTTACGGTTGCACCACCCTGACATTTGACAAGGTGAAAATTACGGGACAAAAGTTTTTTACATTTCTCAACAGCTTTAAAATTCTTTTTATTTGCAAAGAATGTTTTATTCAAAAAGGTTCAAGCATAAAATAATGCCACTGTATTTTTAATTTCCATTTACAATAACTGACATTCAATTTTTAGAGTTTAATTACTGTGGATACTTGTCAGGACGGTTGCACCACCTGACATTTTGGGGGTTTGAGGAACCAAAACACAAAAAAACATGTTATATTTTAATAGTTTAAAGATGTGTTCAAATAACACAGGTTTCATAGAATAAAGAAATACATGTGATGAAATACTCAATTCATGATGGAAGGAAATATTACACTCAGACACAAAAAAGGGGACGTCACCTCATTGACCCCTAAATCTAAGTTTGTAAGTCTGACAAATTCACACCACAGGACTAAAAGACGACAGATTCTTAAAGTATTTTACTTTTCAGTGAAAGTTCCTGCTAAAGTTAGTCGACATGAACCTTTACTTTCTGGTCTGAAGGTGGAGGAACAAAGGTGTGAAGGTGGAGGATTATTCTGGGATGGTTTCATGTTTACAGAGACGCAGTGAGGACAGGAGGAAGAGGAGGAGGAGGAGGAGGAGGAGGAGCTGTGGAGTCCGGGTTGACTCATCCGAGCAGAAAATAGAAACAAAAGAAAATGTCAGGTTGTCGATTGGAAGGAGAGCGAAGGTAGAAGCTGTGAAAGAAAAACCTGAAGAAGAAGAAATCAATGAATTCTGCAGAAACACATTTAGCTCTTTTCACTCTTTCTTCATTATTCTCGCTTTTATTTTGAAAACCAAGAAATCAAACTTTTGCTGTGAGAAATAAGACACGATGAAAGCAGAGTTTGTAAAATATTTATTCGGTAAAATATACTTGCATACAGCTCAGTTCAACAAACACTCGTTTATATATTTCACATAAACAGTCGACTGCACCGTCACTGAGTCTGATTTCAGTGGAAACGCAGCAAAAAAAATCAGGAAATAAACTTTAAAACAAACCAAAAGTGTAAAATATAAAAGACTCTCATGTTGCATCAGATGTTTGAGTTAATTTTAAGGTGAAATGTAAAACCCATAAAGATCTATATTTACAGTTAAAGGCTTTTATTTTCTTAACAAAGATGCATTCCTCTCTCTAATATATCATTTCCTGTTTGGATATAAGTGTAAATGTTTATAACTCGGGCTCCAGAAACAGCTGATGCTCTGAACAAAAATAAAAACCATGTTCATGATGAATGATAGGAAAACACTTTAAAAGTGAAGCCAAAACTTATAGAGCTCCCCCTGGAGGCTGACTGAAGTATTATTCAGAATTTGACCCATTTATTTCAGATTTCTCCCCCTTAATCTGAAAATTTCAATTTAGATTTAAAAAAAAAATCTGATGTCTAATCTCAGAAATCTGTTTTAATTTCCCAATTCAGCCTTTAATCTCAAAATTCTGTCTTTTAATCTCTAGAGTTTTCATTTAGATCTAAGTATTCTGGCCTTTGATCTCAGATTTCAGACTCTCTGATCTCAGAATTCTGTCCTTTATTTTCAAAGTTCTGTCCTTTAATCTCAGAATTCCTTCATAACTCTAAGTATTCGGGTCTTGATTATACAGAATTATGCCCTCTATTCCCAAAATCCTGCCTTTAATCTCAGAATCCTGCTCTCTAATCTCAGATTTCTTCCTTTAAGTCTCAGAATTCATCCCTCCAATATCAGAGTTTTGCCTTTAATCTCTGAATTTTCTACATTTCAAACTCTGAATCTTGCCATTTGATCCCTGAATTATTCTTAAATCTCAGAATTCCCCCTTTAATTTAAAATTATGCACTAACCTCAGAATTCTACCTTGGAAATCTGCCTGTAATCTCAAAATTCTGCCTTTAAATCAAATAATTTTGCCCTTGATCTCAGAATTCCTGCCCCTTAGTCTCAAAAGATATTCCCCCAATAATCTCAGAATTCTATCTTTTATTCCGTAATTCTTGCCTTTAGTCTCAGAATTTTGCTCTTTGATCTTGGAATTTTGCCTAAATGTTGATATTGAGGTCTTTGATCTCAGACTTCAGCCTTTAATCTAAGAATTCAGACCTTTTGATCTTAGAATCCTGACCTTAATCTCAGAATTCTGCTCTTATATCACAGAAATTTACCCTGAATCTCAAATAATTTTTTGACCTCTGATCATGGAATTCTTCCTTTAATCTAAGACTTTGCACCTTTAATCTCATAGTTTTGCCCTTTGCTATTGGAATTCTGCCTTTAATCTTTGAATTCTACCTTCAAATCAAAGAATTCTGCCCTTAGTCTCAAAATTTTGCACCTTAAAGAGCATATTGCAGGTAAAAAAAAAAATTGGATGAACACTTGATATGGTCTGAAAGTAGTAGTAGAATAAGTCAAACACTGATTTTTTTAATTAATTGTGACAAAAAGGCACAAATTTAGAGGATGAAGTAGCTATTTTCAGTGTCCCTGTTCAAAAAGCTACTTCAACCTTCGCCGCGTCATTTGACGTCATCCAGGGGACGAGCGTTCTCCTCCGCTCTGATCTAATGTGTTTGATAGGAGATAGTGAGTGAGAGCGGGGATTTACAGTCGTGTTTCTACAAGTTTTTTATTTGATTTGATCGTTCATTGGGATGGTTCAATGATGCATTCTTACTCTGGATGCAAAAATAGCGACTTAGCAGGAAATCGAGTCGATCTTTTCCCCAAAAGGAGGAAAGAGTTAGTTTCCATGCTCAGGTTCGTTTCCTGCAGCTGAAGAAACGGGACTTTATCTCTACATCGGTCACTGAAAAGCGATGGTTTGTGGTGACAGGGAGACTATGTTCCTGGTTTTATGATGGAGTTAAGGATCAGATAGTGGAGCCAGGACCAGGTGAGATGATGGAGGTGAAGCCGCAGACAGCGACAGGTTCAGCAGCAGCAGCAGCCACAGCCCGGCTCCAGGTGTCAGATGGAAACAAGGATTTATCAGAGATTCATCCCGACAGAAACGTCATCTAAGCACTGTAAGTCTTGATTTATTCATTTTACGACCCTGGATTAGTGGAAATACGAATTTTAACGGGTAGAAAAAGTGTTCGTTGAATACACGATATCGCTGAAGCCGGTGCTGCCTCTCTTTTCTCATACTCGCAGAAAACCGTAGTTCAGATTTGGCGGTTTTACAAGTTTTACTCTTCCAACGGACTGATTTGTGATCAGCACCAAACGCACTACAGACTTTTTAAGTTCCTGTTTCTGAGTTCAAACTTTAAATACGCTGATGTGAACAGCATCAGGCTCCATGTCTGTAGCTAACGCCGTCACTCACCAGGACTCGCGCTCTTCTCCTCTGATCCTCCTCACTCCTCAGCTCCCTGCTCTCCTTTACCCATAATTCCTCCTGATCCTGCCCTGTTCCTGCTCGTCATTTTGTCTAAAAGTCCCATCGTTTTAATCCTGAGGAGCCTCATATGTATAGGAATGCAGATTTTCTCCTCTTCATTAACGGCAGTAACAGTCTGATCCATGTTCACGTTAAACTGAGGAGTTTTCAGCAGTTTCTCCCCTGGATGACGTAACAGCACGATGCCGGTTTTTAATGCGGACGTTAAAAATAGCGAACTAAAACATCTCCAGCAAACTCTGTGGTTCACTAATTTCAAAAATTCCTTCGCTTCGGAACATTGTTTTTGGGCATCTTTCCTATGATTTTAGTCAAAGTTGTGTTTAACCTGCAATATGCTCTTTAAATCTCAGTATCCTGCCTTTAATTTCAGAATTCTTGCCTTTAGTCTTGGAATTCAGCTGTTTTTACCTGAGGAAACATTTTCAAAGCTTCATGTGGGATGTTTTGGCTTCACTTTTGTGCAACAGAAGGAGGTGATGTAGCGTCGTCCGTCATTATAAACAGAAGTTTGAACATATGAGGGAAACATGAGGAACATTGTGACTGTTTTTATTCTCTGACGTGTGAAGATTATTAACACTGAACATGTTTGCAGGTAAAAAAAAAGCCACAGAGGAGACGAGTTTAACGAGTTTAACGCTAAAATATCAGAAAGAAAGTTCGAGAAGCAGAGCAGCTACGAAGTCTTAAGGCTGAATATAAACGTCTGATTTTTTTTTGTGCAAAGTTATTTGTTTGATCTGAGTTGTGACGTAAAGTTTCCTCCAATCAGCAGCTCGTACACATGTGCATAATCTGTCATTAGTCACTAACATGTTAATGACATCATCCTTTCCTCATTTATCACTGATTGGAGCTTTAATTCTGTTTTTCTTTACACGTCCAAACTCTTCTGGATCCGTCTTTTTCTCACTGGTGTAACCAAAGTCTCCTCTTATTCTCATCCCTCATCCATCATCCCTTCAAGGTTATTAAATATATTAACACCACATGACTCCACGGTAACCAAATCCAGGTAAAACACACAGGTAAATTGGTGAGAAGCAGCAAACTTTCCCTTGAATATTCAAAACGTGCTGATTGTTGAAGTAAAACAGTTGAATGCCTTTTTTCTAACAGCGCAGAATTTCATACTGGCATCACAGAAACATCCCTATGATTTTAAAAAGTGCAATAAAATCCCTTAAATCTACGAAAAAAAACGGCGTCACTCTTCAGACAGAGGAGTGTTTAAATGCTTGTTTAAAGTGCCTAGATTCGACGATTTTTCAAAATAAAAGCTGATTTTGACATTTCTGTGCATCCAGTTTCAGAGTGATTGTCTTCTATGAGCTGATTATTGCTGAGTAAAATAAAAAAATAAGCTTTTTTTTCTGAATTATCTCAGGATCTGAGTGACGTTTTATTTTGAAATTTCACACTCGTCTATTTCCTGTTATAAGTGATTGTTCTAGGCTGAATCTGTGTGTGTGTGTGTGTGTGTGTGTGTGTGTTAGCCCTCCCCCTCGCTCTCCTCCAGGTTGTGTTTGACCAGAAACTCCTTAACGGTCGGCTGATTATCAAGCCCCGCCCACTGCTCCTCCATCTGCTGCAGAAGCTCCTCCCACTTCCTCTTGTCCTTCCCCGTCTGCCACGACAGCCGCACCACCGCTCGCAGCAGCGGCAGCAGGAGGGGGTGTGGCCTGTCCGTGTGCAGCTGCTGTGACTCCTCCCCCTTATCGCAGAGTGGGAGGGGCTTATCGTCCGTGTCGGCGGGGGTGAGGACGTGCAGGGCGAGGTCGCAGTGATCCCTCGCCTCCTCCAGCTGGTCCACTTCCTGGAAACAACACGACAGCCCCACCAGGGTGAAGAGCCAATGGGAGGAGGCGGGGGGCGGAGCCTGAGCCTGGTTATCGTAGAAAGTGGTCCAGCCCAGTTTGTGTTGCAGTCTTTTGGCGTTGAGGAGCGGACCCAAGGCCTCCTGGTGACGTCCCACCCTCCAAGAAACAAGACGCACGCAAACGATTAAACGCAAAAATAAAAACAGAAAACAAAGATTTGAAAATCCTGTTTAACCTTAAAGACAAAGATATTTAAAGTTCAAACTGAAAAACTTTATTCTCTCTCTTTAATTTTTAAAAAAAAATCTTGTACAGGTTCAAGAAAAGTCAGGTAAAGTTGCTGATGCTGAAAAAACATCTGTTTGGATCATGGGGCCAGGTTCACCACTTTGTCAACAACTGCGTAAGCAAATAGTCCAACAGTTTAACAACACTATGACACTAAGGAACTGTCTCTTTAAGAAACATCAAGGCACTATGGAACTGTCTCTTAAAGAATCATCAAAGCACTGTGGAACTGTCCCTTTAAGAAACATAGAGGCGCTATGGATGTTTCTTAAAGAGAGAGTTCCATAGTGCTTTGATGTTTTAAAGAGACACTATAAAAACTGTCTCTTTGAGAAACATCAAGACTCTATGGAACTGTCTCTTTAAGAAACACCAAAGCACTATGGAACTGTCTCTTTAAGAAACATAAAATCACTTTGGAACTGTCTCTTAAAGAAACATCAAGGTAATATGGAACTGTCTCTTTAAGAAACATCAAAGCACTTTGGATCTGTCTCTTTAAGAAACATCAAGGTAATATGGAACTGTCTCTTTAAGAAACATAAAGACACTATGGAACTGTCTCTTAAAGAAACATCAAGGTAATATGGAACTGTCTCTTTAAGAAACATTAAGGCGCTATGGAACTGTCTCTTTAAGAAACATCAAAGCACTGTGGAACTGTCTCTTTAAGAAACATGAAAGCACTATGGAACTGTCATTTTAAGAAACATTTAGGTGATACGGGACTGTCTCTTTAAGAAACATCAAAGCGCTTTGGATGTTTCTTAAAGAGACAGTTCCATAGTGCTTATAGGTTTTAAAGATACATTATTAAAACTGTCTCTTTAGGAAACATCCATGCACCATGGAACTGTCCCTTTAAGAAACATCAAGGGGCTATGGATGTTTCTTAAAGAGAGAGTTCCATAGTGCTTTGATGTTTTAAAGAGACAGTTCTATAGTGTCTTGCTGTTTCTTAAAGAGACAGTTCCATGGTGCATGGATGTTTCAAAGAGACACTATTAAAACTGTCTCTTTAAGAAACATTAAGACTCTATGGAACCGTCTCTTTTAGAAACATCAAAGCTCTATGGAACTGTCTCTATAAGAAACATTAAGGTGATATGAACCAGTGTTGTTAAAGGAAAAGTGATGAAACAGTGGAAACATGAACCTGTCCAAGCTTTTTATCTTGACTTTGTAGTGAATTCAACTCAAAATAGATTTGCAAATCATTGAATTTCGTTTTCATTTGTTTAATGTCTCAACTCCATTGGAAGTTGTGTTGTAGTTAAGTGTATAAATCCAAAACTTTCACACAAATTAATATCCAATGTTTTCAGAGATGAACATCTGGGACAAACACAAGCAGCTGTTTTGGAGAAAGTGAGTCAGGAGGAGTGAAAACGCTCTGCTGAGGATTAAAAAAAGTTCCACCCGAATGATTTCATGTTTACCTCACCCTCAGATGTCACTTCTCCTTTTCTCACTGCTTATTGTGCAGCTGACGGATTATTAAAGCTCATTTTATTCACAGTGAAGGATTGAGATCTTCAGCTTTATGTGAGTAAAGTTCAAACTTATGAAGGAAAACCTGACGTGAACTGGCCCTTTAAGTAACAAAAACGTTATAATCAGGCTGGATTACGAAGGTTTTATGGCGGATTTGACCCCAAGAGACACGGGGGAAGTGGTTTTAACGTGACCCAGTTTTAGACCAAATCTGGAGAAGTGGGTTCAGACTGAACCGCATTAACCTGAAGGAGTCTGAACTTTTTTTTAATCCTGTTATTTCACACATCACAATTCCTCGTAAGGGTTAAAATAAACATGAACAACAGAAAAATTCCTATGGAACTGTCTCTTTAAGAAACATCAGGGCACTTTGGAACTGTCTCTTTAAGAAACATCAAAACACTATGGAACCGTCTCTTTAAGAAACATCGAATCACTATTAAAACTGTCTCTTTAAGAAACATAAAGACACTATGGAACTGTCTCTTTAAGAAACATCGAATCACTATTAAAACTGTCTCTTTAAGAAACATAAAGACACTATGGAACTGTCTCTTTAAGAAACATCGAATCACTATTAAAACTGTCTCTTTAAGAAACATCAAATCACTATGGAACTGTCTCTTTAAGAAACATCAAAACACTATGGAACTATGTCTTTAAGAAACATCAAATCACTATGGAACTGTCTCTTTAAGAAACATAAAGACACTATGGAACTGTCTCTTTAAGAAACATAAAGACACTATGGAACTGTCTCTTTAAGAAACATAAAGACACTATGAAACTGTCTCTTTAAGAAACATAAAGACACTATGGAACTGTCTCTTGAAGAAACATCAAAACACTATGGAACTGTCTCTTTAAGAAACATCAAATCACTCTGGAACTGTCCCTTTAAGAAACATCAAAACACTGTGGAACTGTCCCTTTAAGAAACATCAAAACACTATGGAACTGTCTCTTTAAGAAACATCAAAACACTATGGAACTGTCTCTTTAAGAAACACTATGGAACTGTGTCTTTAAGAAACATCAAAACACTATGGAACTGTCTCTTTAAGAAACACTATGGAACTGTGTCTTTAAGAAACATCAATGTAACTCAATGATTCCTGGAAATAAAGTTTACAGTTACTACTTTTTGTTCCCTTCCGCACAACAAGAAACCAGAAAGAGGAAGTTTGAATGTTACACAATCAGGAAATGAAACTTTGATTCACCTCATTTCATGATTTCATATCAAAAAACAAATCAAGAGGCCTCACAAAATCAAGTTTCTACAAATTTCTGAACCTGTCCGTCAATGTTCCCTCTAATTTTTCATGTGTCTGAGCAAACACACAAGTTCCTGGAGCACAGAGAGCGCCACTGTGAGCAACATCAGATTAATTTAGGTCTACAGGGTTTCCCCGGTGGTAGAGAAGCCCAACCCGTTTTTGACAGGAATTTTAAAACTATGACTATTATGTGTTATTATAAGCCATTTATTAACTGTTATTAACAATACTTTAGTGTACAATCTCACAAAAAGGCACAATCTTAAAAAAACAGGGATTTTTGATCATTTTCATTTATTAGTTTTCACTCAGCATTCAGACTGAGCTCCTCCTGAATCTGGATAATCATATTTTAAAATCAATATTCATAGTACCAAGTGAAGAAATGCATAAAAAAGAGAGTATAAATTCTATTTTTTGAGTCTGGGCTCATATAATTCATGTCTCTCTTCTGCATAAATGGGTCAGGGCACCCCAGTTAAAAACGTCTGACTCGCCCCTGCTTGTTGCACAAAGTTCGTTGCAGGTTCGATTTGTTGCTTTGCTCATTAACGGAGGGATTTATGCTTCAGACGATGGAATAAACGGAGTTACAGTGAAAGACAGGACTCAACTTTTCTCCAGGTAAAAGTCAGAAAACTTTTCATGTACTCTGTCCCTATAGTGCACCGCTCTCTCTCCAGTTTAAATGTCGATCACCCATCACTGCCTTCTCCTAATGTTCAGGATCATTAATCATGATCCATCCATCACACCAAAAAGAGGTTTTCTTCAGTAGAATAGTAGTATTCTGATAAATACTGATGCATATTTCTTTACTTTCAAAAGTAAAAAAAAGGATCACAGTCGTATTTAATAAGAGCAGCAGGTTTTGCGCACGTACGTCAAAGCAGCAATAATAATCTACGGATGAAACAGAAAGGATCCGTGAATGTGTCAATAAAACATCAAAAAGAAAATCATTGTTTTCTAGCGTAGTGACATTATCAAACATCCTAACGACCGTTTTGTTGCCCAGTTCTACCTTAGACGGTATAAACAGCCCCGCTAACACCTGCAGCATCACGAGAGACAAACTCTTGAGTCACACACCTGACTTACTGCAGGTAAATGAGATTTGCTGCAACAACGTTTGATTCTTTCTCTGTGTTGCTCAGGATAGCCTCTCCTACTCGCTGTTATCAACACACAAAGTCATTTACACGCTGTGATTGGCTGGTCATCAAAAAACCTAAACCTGTGCTATATGTTTATAAATATATATATATATATATATATATATATATTTTGTCATTGTTCTAACTTCTTATTTTACTACAATTTTATACTTGTATACTTGCTTTTTGAAGCTATGTGAATTTATAGTTGTAAAATTTGCACTATATTTTGTATTGTGCATACACACTTATAATTGTGTTTAAAAAAGAATAAAATGAAAAATTTGATTTAAAAAACAAAAAAAAAAAGCTGTAAGATATAAAAAATGTTTTTTTGTTTTTTGTTTTTCTCAAACAGTGGTTAAAATAAAACAGTCAGAGCTGATTAACGAGGGAACGTCTTCACTTTCCTTTACGCTCTTTACGAGAGAGTTCCGGAATGTTGTGACATCATGAAGAGCGGATTCTAGAATGTTCAACATGAAGGGCAGAGAATGTTGAACATTCTAGAATCTCGCTGATGTAGCTAAAACATAAAGACCGTGAAGAGCTTTAGAAAAAAAAAAAAAAAGGGAAAAATTTGGATTTTAACATCAATTCTTAAAGAGACAGGAGCATTTAACCAGATTTACCTGATGAGCAGCTGAGCCGTCTGCAGGTCGCTCAGGTAGAAGAACTGTCGCACACACAGCGCCCCCCGCAGGGCCAGGAGGGAGCACAGGTGAGACAGGTATTGTTCGAAGGCTCGGCTTCGTTTGGCGATCGTCTCCGCCGTGAAGTTACTCCTCAGCTTCTTCCCTAAAGAGAGTTTTTATCAGCTGCTTCTTTAAGAAAGTAACAAAAACCTTCGTAAACTAAACTCACGTGGGAAACACACGCGCTCCATCTGGTCTCCGTGGTTTCGTCGCAGCGTGGCGTGGAGGCGCTGGAAGTCCGAGTAGCGCCGGGTGATGATGGCGGGAGTCTTGTCGCTGCCGCCGGACTGGATGACGTGGATGGTGTAGAGCTGGAGACAAACCAAAGGGGTCAGGAAAAAGGAACGCCGTTCACGTAAAGGCGGTTTCTTTCTCCTCGTGTTGGCGCCCGGACTCACCACGTACTTGGAGGAACCTTCCTGCACCACGCTGGCGTCCGTGACCTCGAACACCAAGCTGTCCGTCAGCCGCCGCCCCGTCGGCGACGTGCTTCCTCCCCCGAGTCCTCGCAGGCTCCTCCAGCTCTCCTGAAGCTGGCGAGCCAGTAAGGAGGAGGGGGAGGGGGCGACGGGGGACACGCCCACTGGACTGGCGTCTGGAGCGACAGGTGAGAGGAGACTCAGGTGAAGGCGTCATAATTACCAATAACTGTATATAGAATAAACAGCGTGCTTCCGCCTGTCACCGTTCTACGTTTTTGAAGCAAAAAACTCTGTTTCTCTAGAGAATTTCCGGAGGAGCCGAGTAAAAAAGAGAAATAAAAATATTTATTTCTTCTTCTTCAGAAGGTTTAGTCTCCTTTTGGCTCTTTCCTGAAGTTTCTTACATCCCCGATAAAAACTACTCACGAACGGCAGCTTTCAACTATCGTAAAACGAAACTTATATCACGGTTTTTAACGTCCAATAACTAATGAGAAACTAACTTCTCAGAAAAAAAAGAACCTGAACACCATGCAACCAAATGACATCATCATACCACCTTAGCGTAAAGATGAGAGAAACGTTTCTACGAGGTATCGTAATTTTTTAAAGTTTTCCCGGCTCATATCTGGAATACATGGGGAGGCGGGGCTTATGACCTATACTGCAGCCAGACACCAGGAGGCGGGGCTTATGACCTATACTGCAGTCAGACACCAGGGGCGCCCCGAATACTGGATATGACGTCGGTCTGTGGTCCCCCGCCCCGAATACTGGTATACTGCAGCCAGACACCAGGGGGCGGAGCATCTGCTGGAGGCTTCAGTTTGAGCCGAACGTCGTTACGTCCACTCATTATACATCTATGATAATCACACAGAGCTTTAAACGGAGAACGACCTCACCTGTGCTGCTAAGCCCCTCCTCCATCGACTCCCCCAGGAAGTCAGAGTCACTGTCCAGCCCGGATCCTTCGCCCTCGCCGTCCTCCCCTTCCCCGCCTCCGCCGCTGTCGAAGCAGAGCGTCCCCCCGAGCCGCTCCGTCACACACTCCTCCTCCTCCTCTAGCTCCGCCTCCCAGCGGTCCTCTTTGATCTCCTCCTCTTCCTGAACACTTCCTGCTTCCTGCTCTGGTCCCGCCCCCTGACCATCTTTGAACAACGAGCGCTTCAGGCGGTCCAGCAGGCGGGACGCCATAACGCCACCTGGCCTCTAGGGGGGGTGGCTACAAAACAAAAGATGAAGGGCAAAGTTATTAACGGTACATCATCGTAACAATGATCCAATCGGTCATTTATGTAACATGTTGAGCCAAAAACGTTTTAACTTTTTGTTGAAAATAAAACAACTTGTTAAATTCTGGGTTTCATTATCTATAAGCTTTAACTATCAACATTTCAAGAAATAAAGTTTCTAAATAATTCACTCGATCATAGGGCTGAACAATTTATCGTTCTACGATTTATTTCGATGTATTTTTTGATTCTCACTTTTTGAACTTAGTCTTTTTTAAACTGTTTTGTCTTTTATCTTTTTTCTTTTAACACAATGAGGGATATTTTGCTCTACATCGTTTTTAAGGTAAAGAGTCAAAGAAAGCTCTTTTTATTATCAGTTGTTATATTAAAAAATATGATTTAAAAAAAAAAGTCCAGTTGTAGAAATAGGAAGACGATTCATCTCAAAAGCTTTTTTTTTCTCAAAATTTTGCCATTTATTTAATAATGTTGTCTTTATTTCTAATAATTTTCACTTAGAATTTTGACTTTTTATATCAAATTTTCAACTTTTTTTTTCCAAACATCATCTTAATTTCAAAATGTTGACGTTTTATCCAAAAATTTTGACTTTTTATCTTAATCTCAGAATTTGATCTTAAATGTGAAAGTTTAGACTTTTTTCCACACAAAGTTAAATTGATTTCTTCTTGGACTCTTGTCTCAAAATTTTGACTTTTTTTTCTCAGAATTTTGTCTTCACTTCTCAATATTTCCACTTTCTATCTTCAGATATTGACCTTTGATTTTAAAGTTAGAAACAATTCTGACCTTCAGTTTTTATCCTTACATTAGAGTAAAAGATTTTGATTTGGTTTGATGTAATTTTCTGTCAATTTTGTAAATTTCTGTTAATTGTGGAAACTTCACTGAAGCTTGATTTGAAGAAAATCATGAATTGAATTGAAATCGCTGAATCTGCCAGAAAAATCACAATTAGATCTTTTTCTAAAACCGTTCAGCCCTAATCCAAAGTAATAAAGTTTGATATTTCTCAGAGTCCGAGACAAACTGTTATTTGTAGTAGCGTGTAAATGCCACTAGATGGCAGCAGCTGCATCACCACAATTTAACTGAGAACAGTGACAGTAACAGAGATTAATACCACATGTATTTTTTAAAATAGGTTTAAGATTATGAAAGTTTAATGTTCAGTATTTACAAAAAGAAGCTGTTAAACAAACAGGATGTAAAATAAACTGAAATAAAGAGGCTTAGAACAAAACTTCAACCAGACAAGTTGCTGCACATTTTCTCTGTTTCTGTTTCTGTTCTCCTCTTCCAGAGTAAAATGAAACCTTTGGGTTGTGGTCAAAACTAAACACTTAATAAAGTTTTTAACAGCTTACTCTGTGTCTGAACTCTACTGAAGTGAACATGGCTGTTTGCAAACACCACTCAGCTCACGTTCCTCCCTTTCTAACACCAAACTTTTTGTGTCTGAGTGCAATATTTCCTTCCATCATGAATTGAGTATTTCATCACATGTATTTCTTTATTCTATGAAACCTGTGTTATTTGAACACATCTTTAAACTATTAAAATATAACATGTTTTTTTGTGTTTTGGTTCCTCAAACCCCCAAAATGTCAGGTGGTGCAACCGTCCTGACAAGTATCCGCAGTAATTAAACTCTAAAAATTGAATGTCAGTTATTGTAAATGGAAATTAAAAATACAGTGGCATTATTTTATGCTTGAACCTTTTTAAATAAAACATTCTTTGCAAATAAAAAGAATTTNTAATAATGTGAAATGTTATTTTAACATCAAATTATTTATCTTATTCACAAATAAAAGAAATGAAACACAAAATGAAAATGTATGAGTCACTACAGACACTTGAGAGATACTTGCCAATAATTTCACACAGAAAAAATAACAGGAACATATAAATATATTTTCATATATTTGGTTGCACCACCTGACATTTTTGGGTGCTCAAATTAAAAATACTAAAAAATAATGAACCTAAAAACTTTGAAATGTTGGTCAACTACTGAAATCTGTTAGAAAACATAATTCTTCTCTCAGAAATATGTTTTTATCCATAATCAGGTCACTGCAGCTTTGCTGGGTCACGTTTGTTTCCCGCAGACGAACAGATCCATATCGGAAACAGAGCCGGCAGAGATGGCACAGAGTGGAGTCGTTGGCTCACGTTACGGCGGCGCTGGCGTCCGCTCTGAATGGAAATCATGTCAGACATAAATAATGCAGCGGGATGCTCGGTCAGCGAGAGCCTGGACGGGATGGTTGGTTCAGTGATTCAGCATCTTTGACTCCTCAGGTGAATCAGCTCTGGAGAAAACAACAGTTTCTCTTCTCTTTCTCCTCAAACACCAGGGTCAAACTGCAAACTACTTCCTCAAAAACACAAACCTGAGTCACAGGGATCAGTCACCACCAACACTCACGGTTTCAAAGACTTTAAAAGGAAAAGAAAGTTATTCTCAGTGTACGAACGCTCGCATGTATTTACAGCTCAGGGCTGGACAATTAATCACAATAAAGATAAACTCTTAATATGTGTAGGGCAATATTTTTTTGTTGATGAATTTGTTGAAAACTATCTTTGTAAGAAAAAAAATCTATGAGGTGAAAAGTGGCAAAAACAGCAAGAAGGTCTAGAGCAAGAAAATGGTCAGAAGAAAATTTGACAAGAAAATAGGCAAAAATAAAGTTGGGTCCAAAAAAGATTGAAAAAGACGAAAAAAAATGACCACAAGAATAAGCAATAAAAATGAGGTTTAAGTGGCAAAAATGGTCAAAAGCAAGAAAATATGACAAGAAAGTTGGCAAAACAATTTGCAAATATTATGAAGGTAGAAAAATAGTCCAAAAAGGCAAAAAAGATTGAAAAATGACCACAAGAAAAAGCAATAAAAATGGGTTTCAAGTGGCTAAAATTGTCAAAAGAATTAAAACATGACAAAAAAATGGGCAAAAAAAATGGTAAACATTCTGAAAGTAGAAAAATGGTCAGAGAGGCAAAAAAAGATTGAAAAATGACCAAAATAAAAAGCAATAAAATCAAGTTTTAGGTGGCAAAAATGGTCAAAAGAATGAAAATTTGACAAGAAAATTGGCAAAAATAAAATTGGGTTAAAAGGGACAAAAAAGATTAAAACATGACCACAAGAACAGGCAATAAAAATGTGTTTTAAGTGGCAAAAATTGTCAAAAGAATGAAAACTTGACAGAAAAATGGGCAAAAGAAATTGGCAAATATTCAAATGGTAGAAAAAATGCTCCAAAAGAGACAAAAAAGACTGAAAATGATCCCAAGAAAAGCAAAAAAGTGGCAAAAAGCTTTGAAAATATTGTGAATGGTGCAAAAAATGGTCCAAAAGAGACAAAAAGATTGAAAAATGACCACAAGAATAAGCAATAAAGATGGGTTTTAAGTGGCAAAAATTGTCAAAAGAATTAAAATATGACAAGAAAATTGGCAAAAATAAAATTGGCAGATATTCTGAAAGTAGAAAAAATGTTCCAAAAGAGACAAAAAAGACTGAAAATGATCCCAAAAATAAGCAAGAAAGTGGCGAAAAACTTTGAAAATATTGGGAAAGGTGCAAAAAAATGGTCCAAAAGTGGAAAAAACGATTGAAAAACAAGTTTTTAATGGCAATAATGGTCAAAACAATAAAAATTGGTTTCAAGTGGCAAAAATTGTCAAAAGAATGAAAATTTTACCAAAAAAATGGGCAAAAGAAATCGGCAAATATTTTGAAAGAAGAAAAATTGGTCCAAAAGAGAGAAAGAAAAAAAAACACAGAAAAATAACCTTCAGAAAAAGCAACAAAAAAATTTGTTCAAAGTGGCAAAAATGGTCAAAAGTAAGAAAATTTGGCAAAAAACTTTGTGGTGAAAAGTTGCAAAAAACACGGCAAGAAGGTCAAAAACAAAAGAATGAAAATTTGACAAGAAAATTGGCAAAATAAATAAATACATAAATAAAAATTGGCAAATATTCTACAAGGAGAAAAATTGGTCCAAGAGAGGTGAAAAAGAGTGAAAAATGACCAAAAGAAAAAGCAATAAAAAACAATTTTAAGTGGCAAAAAACTAAGAAAGTATTGGGTAATGAGCGTAAAATGATCCAAAAGAGGAAAATGAGCATATGAAGAAGCAATAACAATGAGTTTTAAGTGGCAACAATGGTTACAAGCAAGAAAATTTGGCAATGCAATTTGAAAATTGTTAGAAAGTAGCAAAAACATTTGGTCCAAAACGGTGAAAAATTACCAAAATGGGCAAAACCGAGTCACAAGGAGGACAAAATATTTCATGGGCTGTCGTAATACTGCAAATACTATTAATGTACATTTCCAAAAAAGGTTTTTTTTAACAACACATAAGACAGGGAATGTAAAAATAATTGTACTATGGGGAAATATATTTGGAAAATTGCAATTCCAGCTCTAATACAGTTAGTAGTTCTTACTGGAAGTAAGAAGTAAAAGTAAACAGAAGTTGTTTTTAAACACCATAAAAGGTCATTTTTCTGCCAGATTACACAGTTTGTGCAACACTGTAGTTAAGACTTTGCACGTTACTGCAAATTAATTCACATGAGTGATCTGAATCCTGAAGCCAAATGCAAATCTGGAAACTGTGAAGTTGCATTTCTTACACGTCCAGGCTCAAAACTCTGCTTAACAAACAAATGAGTGATGTCATAAAGGGGAAATCAGCTCGATAATGCATCACAGACTCATTATTAACAGTTATTGTTGCATTTTTTAAATTTTTCTACAGCCTTTATTTGTCATTTTGATGTATTTTTCAGTTGAGCTTTTATCAGTTTATGAAGTAGGTTTAATATTAGTATTTATTATTTGAAAATGCTTTTTTCTTCTTTTTCTTGTTGGTTTTTTTAAAGTTTTTCTTAGTTTCAGCATTCATTTAAACCTCCAGGCTGTGCTTTTTATATGTAAATTAAATTAGTTTTAATTATTATTGTTGAATTCTTATTAACTTATGGAGTCCTCTTACCATTAAAGTAGTTTAAATTATTTCAAAACAACATCCTATCATCACTTAAAAAAAACCTATTTGTGATATTACATTAATTTATCCACCTCTGATAATAATCTTACTGCAAAAAATAAGAATTTTGGCTTTTTTCTACTCAAAGAAGATGTATATTACCATGTAAATAAGGTCCATCCTACCATATACCACAAAAGTGATAGTTAAGTATATAAAAATGTATTGGAAACATCTTTATGAAAATGGAGGAAAAAATAACTTATTTCACTTTGCACTTAATGAGCAGTCAGAACAGAAAGTACAGAGTAAATATAAAGAAAACAGTTAATTTTACACTAAGTATTATTAAGTTTTGAGTCATCAGTTAACATTAACTGTCAAATTTTATCATTTATTTTTTACTTAAAATGTTTTATTTACTCCCTGGGTACACTTTGTTCTGTTCAAACACACCAAAACATAAATAAACTACAACATTTAGAGTTAATAATGATTTCTGACATTAACAGACAGTTTTATTTATCACCTTTAAATGTAGTAAATTACTTTAAAAACAGTTTAAATCAGTGATGGAGACTTTAAAGGAGCATGAAGCTAACTCTGACAGATTATTAAAAAGCTGGTTAAAGTCAGAAAACAGGCCCTAGTTTGTGTCTTTAATAATAATAATAGTTTTAATAGCTTTAATTTTATTCCCTGACTCATGTTTTAGAGTCTGAATGAAGGAGCTAACTGCTAACGCGTTAGCCTCCTGTGTAGTTAGCCCGCAGGCTAACAGGTTTCCTCCAGAGTTTCCCCTGATTTATCCGCGGACTCTCCCCGGCTCTCAGCTCACCTGTGCCCGCTGCTCTAGTCCATGTCAGCGGGGAAAGTCAGTTCAAAGCTCCGGTAAGAGTCTGAGGGTTGGACCGTCCCTGCGGAGACTCCGGGTCCGGGTCCAGCTGAAGGAGCCGAGTCCTGGATCTGGGACGATCCCTGAGGGGAGGGGGGGGGGGGGGGGGGGGGGGGGGGGGGGGGGGGGGGGGGGGGGGGGGGGGGGGGGGGGGGGGGGGGGGGGGGGGGGGGGGGGGGGGGGGGGGGGGAGTCAGGCGGAAACAGGGTGATGACCATAAAAGGTAATGTACCGCTCCGTCACCACCACAGGGGGGCGCTCCTGGCGTTTTTAGAATAGAGTAGAATATAGTGGAATGAAAAGAAAAATAAAAAACAAAAAAGATTTAAATTTTTTTTTTTAGAAAGATTTATTAATAATAATAATAATAATAATAATAAATTTTATTTATAAAGCGCTTTTCAAAAACTCAAAGTCGCTTTACATCGAAAAGTTAAAAAGAACAAACAGATAAAACAATATTTTACATGGTAAAAATAAAAACAGTGCAGGATAAAAAAAAAAAAAAAAAAAAAAAAAAAAAAAAAAAAAAAAAAAAAAAAAAAAAAAAAAAAAAAAAAAAAAAAAAAAAAAAAAAAAAAAAAAAAAAAAGGAAATGGACAGAAAAAAATTAAAAAATTGCTAATTACAATTACAATAAAAATATCAACAACATGGTACTAAAAATCTAACCCAGAAGCTTCTCCTGCTTAGATTTCAACATTTAGAAAAAAAACAATAATAAGCAAAACATCAACATTAACATCTGTCTAAACATTATGGGAGAGCATTTCTAGGGCAAAGTACACAGTTTAGAAAATGGTTTAATTTTCGAACTAAAGGGTTTTTATCAGTCTTTGTTAAAGAGCTAAAATTATGGAAGCCTATTTGTGCCACTTAAATCTATTATTTTAGTTTAGTTTAGTTTATTCACACACATTAACCTTGACCAACACTATTACACACATGCATACTATATACATATACATATACATATGTACAATAGATTTCTCAGTGGATGTGTGACCCCAAAGAAGCTATTTAAAGCTTGTAACAGGGGGCCAGTTTTCCCACAAATATTATAATAAAAAAAAAAACAACAAACAAAAAACATGGCTCTTTTGCCCATATTAAGTCGAAATTTTAGAGGGAAAAAAACAAATAAATGGGTACAATTGTCAACATTTTTCTTGGCTCAAACTTTAAGATTTAGATTTCTTTAAGATTTCATCTTAAAATTTTAATTTATCTTCGTCTCAAAATTTCAACTCTTTATAACGTATTTGAGACTCAATTCATTAAAAATTTTCATTTATTTTGGTAAATTTTCAACATTCTCATCCGAAAAACTTCAACTATCTCATAACTTTAAACTTTATCTCAAAATTTTGACAAAATTCTCAAAAAAGGCAAGTTTTCATTTTCATTTTCTAACTTTTCTAACTTGCAAAAATGGGATCCATATAAAGTAGCCCACTGAAGCAAGTTATCTGATTAACATCTGAACTAACTAATCTTTTTATCTCCATTGAAATGGGTAATTTCAGTCGGACTCTAAATAAAGTATATTGTATAATAAATTGGTAGGAGGATTACAATGTTAATTTTTAATATTTTTCTTTAAAATTGTTCAAATATGTCTAGAAACCACCAATATTTTGATAAACTCAGGTAGCTTGATTGAGGAAAAATAAGATAATACAACAAAGTTCAATACTTCAACTCTATTTATTAAGTAACGTAACTGATAACATTTAAAATAAAAATATTATATACAAATCATAAAAATGATTTGTAAAGGTTTTTGTTGAACAGACATAATAAATAACTGAGAGTTATGTACAAATGAATTTAAAACTAAACTGATTATGATTGGTTACAGTCATTAAAACTGTTAAAGGCCAACAAAACAACAGGTTTTATTCAATATTCTGATAATTATTCAGATCTGATGTTAAAATTAACTTTGTTGTAACACATCCGATTTTTACTTTAGTCTTTTTTTCATTTAAGATATTAAAGTTTGTTATATTATTTTATCCTGATGGAAAATTCAGGTCATGACCCGATTGTGAAATCTGTGCATTTTCAGACAAGTTTGAACAAGAGTTTAATGTTTGTTGGAAAAGTTCAAACCATAAAACCTCGTCCTGTTTTTCCACTTCCATCACGTGACTAAAAATGTCCTAAAAAAATAACATTAAACAGATTTTTATCTCCATAAATGTTGGTCAGAGAAGATTATTCACAACAGGACTGAGGTTTGTCATTTGAGATAAAACTACAAAGTTATTGTTTTGGAGCACAAACGTCCCATTTTTCCCACAGTCCTTGAATGCAGCAGCAGTAGAGGGCGTGGCTTAACCTGAGAGAACCAGGAAGGTGTGGGGATGACGTCATCGTGCAACAGGTAACAGCCTCCACCCTGAAGCAGCAGCAGCAGGAAGTTCAGCAAAGTCTCAGAAACACGGTTCTACCTTCAGCTTCACCTGAACAGGTAAGAAAACAACAGAACCAGAACCAGAACCAGAACCTGGACCTGTGTGTGTGTGTGTGTGTGTGTGTGTGTGTGTGTGAGAGTTTTTAAAAGGTTTAAAGCTGAGAGAGGAGTGTGTGTGTGTGTGACCATGACTAAGGTGTGTGTGTGTTTTATTACTGTCAATAATCCAGAAACTCCTGTTATAAACTTCATTTCTTCATTTGTATGTTTTATTCACAACTGAATCAACATTTTCTTTAAATCTTTCTCAGCATTTTGGAGTTTGTTGTCAAAGATAAAGTTTCACTGAGTTTCTCATTGTTATTTATGACATAAAGGTGTAAAGATCCAGCAGTTTGGTCCATGAAATCTTCAAAATAAGACAAAAATATTATTATTCACTGTGGTTTAATGACACAGGTTAGATGTTGACATCATAACACTGTGACTTTATTCACATGTTTGGATCTTCATACATCCCAAAATGTGTTATTAACAATGGAGTATTACAGCCACATAAAAAGATTATTTAAAAAAATAAAATAAAGAGGCAAATTTGTGAGTTTGCACTAAGCAGGTTGTTGTTACTCTGCATTTCACTGCATCATCATCAGATTTAACAGATTTATCAGGAAACTTTGACACTTTCCATCCAGCAAATTTGTCACAACATAAACATGCAAATTTTAAGCTTTTAAACTTGTAAATTTGCCACTTCTAAACATGGAAACTTGCCGTCTTTAATCTTGCAAATTTGCCACTATTCAACCTCGCACAGATGCCACTTTAAGTCTCCCAAATTTGCAACTTCTACACGTGCAAACTTGCCACTTTCTAACTTGCACATCTGACACTTTTCAACTTGCAAATTTTTCCCTTTTTTCCTGAAAATTGCAAATTTGCCACTTTTAAACTTGCAAACATGCCATTTTCAACTCACAAATTTACCAGTTAGACTTGAAAATTTGCCACTAAATAAACTTGCAAATTTGCCACTTTTCAACTTGCAAATAAGCCGCTCTAAAACACACGAATTTGCCATTTTTAAACCCACAAATCTGCCACATCATAAACCTGAGAATTTTCCACTTTTCAACCTGCAAATTTGTGACATTATTATCTCATAAATTTGCCACTTTGTAAATTTTTGAATTTGCCATTTTTTCCGACTCACAAATCTGCCACTTTTAAACATGGAAACTTGCCATCTTTAATCTGGCAAATATGCCACTTATAGTCTCCCAAATTTGCCACTTTGTAAACTTTTAAATTTGCCATTTTTCGACTCGCAAATCTGCCACTTTATAAAACTTCCAAATTTAACCTTTTTCAACTGGCAATTCTGCCACTTTTAAACACGCACATTTGCCATTTTCAACCCTCAAATTTGCCACATTATAAACCTGCAAATTTTCCACTTAAGCCTTCAAAATTTGCCACTTTGTAAATTTGCAAAATTTGCCACTTTTGAACATGGAAACTTGCCATCTTTAATTTTCCAAACTTGCCATCTTTAATTTTCCAAACTTGCCATTTTCAAACTTGCGAATAAGCCGCTCTAAAACACACAAATCTGCCACTTTTCAACGCGTGCATTTTCCACTTCATAACCTGCAAAATTTGCGTCTTCATATACTTTCAAATTTGCCACTTTTGAACATGGAAACTTGCCATTTTTAATTTTCCAAACTTGCCACTTTACAACTTGCAAATATGCAACTTTTAGTCCCCCAAATATGCCACATCTAAACACAAAAAAATTGCCACTTTTAAACTTGCAAATTAGCTAGTCTAAAACACAAAACATTCGCCATTTTTAAACCCGTAAATATGCCACTTTAGTCTCCCAAATTTTCCAATTTTCAACCTGCAAATTTGCGTCTTCATATTCATGCAAATTTGCCATTTTTAAACACACAAACATGCCACTTTTCAACTTGCAAGTATCCTTTTTTTAGTCTCCCAAATTTGCCATTTTCAACCCTCAAATTTTCCACATTATAAACCTGTGAATTTTCCACTTTTCACCCTGCAAATATGCATCTTTGTACACTTGCAAATTTGCCATCTTTTATCTTGCAAACTTGCCACTTTTAAAATTTGCAAATGTCATTTTCAACTCACAAATTCATCACTGTTAGACTTGAAAATATGTCACTTTAAAAACTTGAACATTTGTCTCTTCAACTTGCAAAATGTGCTACTTTTAAACTCTCAAACCTGCCACTTCTAAAACACGCAAACTTGCAAATTTGCCACTTTTAACCTGCCAATTAGCCACTCTAAAACACACAAATTTGCCATTTTCAAACCTTCAAATCTGCCTCTTTTGAACCCGCAAATTTAACCTTTTTCAACTTGCAAATTTACCACTGTTAGACTTGAAAATTTGCCACTTTAGAAACTTGCACATTTGCTTCTTCAACTCGCAAATGTGCCACTTTATAAACCTGCAAATTTTCCTCTTTTGAACTTGCAAATTATGTCTATAAACACACACATGTGACATTATGTGCCTTCGTACTCAGCAGATATACATGTTAACTCTTTAATATATATAAAAACAAAGGATTCAGAAATAAGGAAATAACTCCAAATTAAAAAAAAAAAACTCAAAAACAGGAGCATCTTGTGGCTGAATTTAATAAATGTGCTTCTGTCACTGAGTTTTAGAAATTAACTCTTCATTCTCCTCGTTCTTTAAGGATGTTTTAGAGAAAAATCAGGTTAAAGAGTGAGTCTTTGTTTGGACGTGTTAATGTTTGAAGCTGGTGTTTCGTGTTAATCGTTAACTTGTCTTTTGTGACTTTAGTGACGACTGAAACTATGAGAGAACTAGATTCTCTCAGTCCATGAATCACTTTTTACAAACTTATCTTTATCTACTGGAGTCAGACTTTTAGTTTGAGGATTTCCTGTTTGTGCTGCAGATGATAAAGTGACGGAGGAGATTTAACAAACTAATGTTTCAGTGTTTTAAAGTGATGTGATTCCTCCTCAGTCTGAACTCAGCTTCAGGCTCAGGTCGTGTTTTTGAATGACTCGTAAACGTGAAGTCATTTCTCTGACTCTGAACAGAAGTGACTGGACTGGTTGGACCACCTGCAGAGCTGGGAGCGGCTGAAAGGCCTCAGACACTTTTTACTGACTCAAACTCTTTAAACTGACCCTGAGTTTATAATCTGAGCATGAGATTACGTCAGGTTAAAGTTCCGTTTTTCTAACAGCTGCTGACAGGAAACGTGTTTGTTCGTGTAACTTTTACTTTGCATTCAGAAAGATTCATGAAACATTCACAGAAAGTCGACGTGACGCACTGAAAGCAGACGTTTTTTTTCCAAGTGGCATCAAAACAGGAAGTCCTGCAGAAAGAGAATAACTGTGCATGTAGGGAAAGAGGTCAAAGAAACTTCTCTCTCTGCTTCATGTCTGAACTCGCTCCTGCTCCTCCTTCTATCCAGTTAAACCACTCGCTGCTCTAAAAGCTCCTGTCGCTCACTCAGGAATAAACCATCAGTGAACGAACGTGTGAATAATCACTGACCCACGTTACGGCTGAGCGGTTTTAGAAAAAGATCTAATTGTGATTTTTATGGCAGATACAGCGATTTTCTTTAAATCAAACTTTGGTGAAATTTTCACAATTTACAGTAACATTTACAAACTTGACAGAAAATTACATCAAACCATTGAAACATCAAAAGCTTTTACTCTAATGTGAGGATGAAAATAAAAACTGAAGGTAAGAATTGTTTCAAACTTTGAGATAAAAGGTCAATATTTTAATATGAAAAGTGGAAATTTTGAGAAAAAAAGACAAAATTCTGAGACAAAAAGTCAATAAACTTCCAGAGTTTGAGAAATCAGTTTAACATGATGTGAAAAAAGTCCAAACTTTCTCATTTAAGGTCAAAATTTTAAGATGACTAAAGTCTAAAATAAAAAGTCTACGTTTTTATACAAAGGCAGTTGAAATTTTGATATAAAAAGTAAAAATTCTAAGATTTAAGTAGAAATTATATGACATAAATACAAAATTAAAGGATAAAAGGCAGAAATTATATATGTAAAAGAAGATTTTTAGATAAATAGTTAATAGTTAATAATTATAAGATAAAACCCAAAATGTAAATTGAAAAAAAATATTGTATAACCCAAAAATGTAATCACTGACCCAAAATTTAATGAGTTCTTACATTTGGGGCAAGGTTTATAATTAACCAGTTATTATAGTTTGGGTTTTGTTCATTTTTTTTGTTTACATTTCTGGTCTTTGTTGAAAATCGAGCTGCAAAATTTTTTGAGACTTATTAGCCTGAATTAGAAAACGTCGGGAATCACTGCTCTACACTTTAACAGATTATCCTGTCGTTTGACTCTGTGCTCTGTTGCTTCTGTCTGCCAGAGTTTAAGAAATCAATTTAACATTACGTGAAAAAAGTCCAAACTTTCTCATTTAAGGTCAAAACTTTAAGACGACAAAAGTCTGAGATAAAAAGTCTAAGTTTTGAAATGGCGGCAATGTTTGAGATATAAAGTTGAAATTTTGATTAAAAAATTCAAAAGTCTAAGATTTAAGTCAAAATTATACAAAATAAATACAAAATTAAAGGATAAAGGCAAAAAAATGTATAAAGAAGATTTTTAGATAAATAGTCGAATTTTGACTTTTATCAAATCCCGAGTCTAACAACTATTCTTCTTATTTCTAAACCAGACTTTTTAAATTGTATTTTTAGTTTTAAAAACTGAAGAACAAAAAGAGATATCTTTGACTCTTAACTTTTAAAAATAATGTAGAGAAAAATATTCTTAATTGTGTCAAATTAAATAAAATGAAATCAACAACAATCCCAAGGAGAAATTTTTTTTTCCAACAGTCTCACACTCAAAGACAGGTGTGTGTGAAACAGCTGATATAACAGATCCTGGGTCAGTCAGGAGCAAAAAAAAAAATCGCACCTTTAACGAAAACATGATCACGATGTTTGAAATTGCGATTTCGATCAGAAAATGAAAAATCGTTCATCCCTAACCCACGTTTCTCTCAGAGGAGGAGTTAATGTGTTCACTAACTTTTTACAACAAGATCCACGAATATAACCACGTTTCTTGTTTCCTCCACAGTGCAACCATGAGGTGGCGCTCACCAGATCTACCTCTCCTCTTCCTCCTCCTCCTCCTCCTCCCCCTCCTCACCTCCTCGCTCTGGGGATTAAAGAAGAAGAAGAAGGAGTTCAGGGTCTGCGCCTACAACCTGCAACAGTTCAACGCCGCAAAAGCAGCCAAGCCCAACGTGATGCACACTCTGACGCGGGTACGGACTTTTCCTTTCTCCCTAACACTCGAAAACTGGCATCTGCCCCATTTCTAGAGGGCCTGTTAGTCAGGGAGCCATCAGCCAGAAGGTCTAATGAACAGAAGGAAAGTCTGAAGTCTGATTCTCGGACTCTGATTGGTTGTTTCTTTTGTTGTTGTGCAGGTTCTGGCTCGCTGTGACATCAGCGTCCTACAGGAAGTGATGGATCCTCAGGGAACAGCCATTAAAGCTCTGGTGGCGGCGCTGAACAGGTACAGTGAAAGGTATCCGCCCACTTTCTTAACGCACTAACATCATCTCCCTCTGCTGCGCTATGACGGTCCCAGGCTCTGAGGTCATGTGACAGTCATGTGACAGTCATGTGACAGTCATGTGACAGTCATGTGACGGTCATGTGACAGTCATGTGACGGTTATGTGACGGTCATGTGACAGTCCAGCCTCTTCTTCTTCTGCCTCTGTCTTAGCGATGGACGTCTTTCTTTCTCCGTCTATCCGTCTCTGTGAAGCTCCAAGCTGTGACTCTCAGGAACTGGTTTTTCTGGTTCTGGTCCTGGTTCTGGTCCTGGTTCTGCCGGACCTCCACCTGATTTTTTCCAACGTCACCCAAATTCTAAAATGCTACAAAAATTCTGGCATGTAAGCAATTTTGTGAATTGTCAATATTTTGGAAGGGAACCAGAAATGTGGAACAGTTTCAAATGTCACCAAACACATAATTCCAGGATTTCTAAAAGTCACTGAAATTCTGGAATGTTCTTAGGATTCTGGAATGAAGCAGAAATTCTATAATTCCAGAAGAATTCTTTAGTAAAAGTAAAATTGTAGAGCGTCAATATTATTCTTGAATGACACCAGAATTGTGAAATTGTTTCTGAATTCTAAACTTTAACCGGGATTGTTGCAGTTTCCAGAATCCTTGTTTTTTCCCAGAGTTCTAGAATGATGCTGGATTTCTAGAAATCTGACACAATTCAACAATGACCCCAGAGTTAAAAAATGTCTCAACAATTCTAGACAGAAACCAAGGTTTTTCTTTTAATGTCACCAGGATTCTAAACAGATAGGTAGATAGATACTTGATTGATCCAGAGGGAAATTCACACTGGTGAATTATAGACCATAGTTCTAGAATGTTACCAAAGTTATAGAATCTTTCCAAGATTCTAGAGTTTTCGTTTTTAGAATTCTAGAACATTAGAATGTTTCTAGAGTTCTAAATTATTACCAAAATTCTAGAATGATACCGAAGTCATAGAATATTTCCAAGATTCTATAATTTTTTTTGAATTCTAGAACGTAACCAAAGTTATAGAATCTTTCCAAGATTCTGGTTTGTTTTTTTTGGAATGCTAGAACATGAAAATGTTTCTAGGGTTCTAAATTATTACCAAAATTCTAGAATGTTACCAAAGTTATGGTATGTTTCCTAGATTCTAGATTTTTTTTTTGGAATTCTAGAACATGAAAATGTTTCTAGGGTTCTAGATTACTACTAGAATTCTAGAACGTTACCAAAGTTATAGAATGTTTCCAAGATTCTAGAACTTTTTTTTTTTGGGTTCCAGAATGTTACCGAAGTTATAGAGTGTTTCCAGAATTCCAAATTATTACCAGAATTCTAGATATGTTACCAAATTTATAAAATGTTTTCAGTACTCTTAATTATTTTCAGAAGTCTAGAATATTATCAATGTTACAGAATCTTTCCAAGATTCAAGATTTTTTGTTTTTTGGAATTCTAGAACATTAGAATGTTTCTAGGGTTCTAAATTATTACCAAAATTCTAGAACGTTACCGAAGTTATGGAATGTTCCCTAGATTCTAGATTTTTTTTTGGAATTCTAGAACATGAAAATGTTTCTAGGGTTCTAGATTACTACTAGAATTCTAGAACGCTACCAAAGTTATAGAATGTTTCCAGAATTCCAAATTATTACCAGAATTCTAGATATGTTACCAAATTTATAAAATGTTTTCAGTACTCTTAATTATTTTCAGAAGTCTAGAATGTTACCAAAGTTATAGAATCTTTCCAGGATTCTTAATTATTTCCAGAAGTCTAGATTGTTGCTTGATTTCTAGAAGGTCACTGAATCCTAAAGTGTCAGCAGATTTCTATGGTGTCAGAGTTTTCAGTCCCAGTTTCTGTTTGTCTCTTGACGGTGAAGGAAACTTTACTGAACTCACATTGATTTTCTTTAACTTCATTTCTCTGGAGGAAAAAAAACTTGTTTCTGTAAATGTTTCTGAAGCTCTGTCTCTGTTTCATTATTCTTTTTCTTTTCCGGCTCGTTTTTAGAGCGTTACACGACTTTCTGCAGCAGAAAACTGTTAAATAACGCTCATTATCAGGGTCTGGTCCCAAAGTGTGTTCAGCTCTTACAGAGACGGTTGGAAGGAATCAGAAAAATCTAAAAAACTGTAGGAAGTGGTAGCACCAACTTTCAAGGCTTTATCAACCTGCATTGCTGCAGAAAAGAAACTTTGAGTTGTTCAAAGGCCTTTTCACTTTTGGTAACTGAACTTTTTTTTTCTTACTTTTGTACCACTTGTCAGAAACTATAAAAATTGAGTTGTTGTCAGACTTTTGACTGGCTGTGTTAGTTTTCTCAGAGTTGTTCAGTGAGGCCCTCTCTCTCTCACACACCTGTCTCACCTTTCCTCACTGGTTGTTGCTGATTTTCTTGTGCCAAATATTTTTAAAAAACCGTCAGCTGACATGTTTTGTAGATAAAAGTGTAGGATTAATAAGCAGAGTGATACTAACACTGCATCATGTGTTTTAATACCCTCCTGTATGTGTCTGCCTTCAACAGGAAAACTGACAGGTACTGTGGACTTTATCAGCATGTGAATCGCCGTCTAATCCAAATTAATCCAGTTTAATCATCATCTTTACTAATCTTAATCCCTGTAACGAGGAGTGGGGCTTGTTTCAGTTCAGTTATTGTTGCTGACAAATCCAGGAAACACTTCTTACTGACTTATTAAGGAAACACTGATCTAATAATGACGTATAATAATTCAGTTATTCAACAGCATGTGTCGTATGACTTGAAACTCCAGCTTTGTTACAGTCACACACAAATGTAGTTGTCCCAGTTCGTCGCCCTGAGGGACGCCACATACGGTTACGTTACTCCAGAAACAAACAAGGTGAAAATGATGCACACAGTTTAGTTAGCTATGCACAAAATGTGCCAAAGTCTCATTCATACTCTTTGTTTTTACAGAGCTCACAGGTTTAGACCAAACACTGTAATTCCAGCAGCATCCATAGGGGGCAGTGTTGCTCCTCGAGACTTTTATAAAGCAAAAAAAAAAAGACAATCTTCTTTATTCTGGCCTTATTTTGGCCAAAACTTCCAGAGAAAGACCAAGTTGACAGCAATGACCAATCTGCTAGCCCCCCGCCCCCAAAACCTGATAAAATGACCTCCTGGAAGCCAAAACACACAATAAAGTGCCATTTGGGTGCCATAATGCGCCAAAGTGCCCTCTCAGGAGCCAAAACAAATTCCAAAGTTGCCTATTGGTTTGTGAGTGACACAAATCTGCCCCATTGGCTGTTTGAAACTGTTTAAAAGTGTCCCTTGGGGAGCCAAAAGATACTAAAGGGTCTTCTATCCCGGACGAGCCCCCACTTGTTACGACCTGGTAATAGCTAGGGGTATGCAGGCCGAACAAATAAATTTATAAACCCAGGACAAGATGTATAATGACAAATAAGGCAGGAGAAAAATGGTAAATTAAATGTATTTAATAAGTAACTCAAGTCAATTGTTGTAAACAGAAAAACTCCTCATCAAAACTAGAGGGAAAAAACACGGTCTTAAATAAAACTGTCCAAACAAACCCAAAAGAAAAACAGGACTAAATGAAAATCACTCACCACTGAGGTTCTACTTTAAACAAACACAAAACACAGCTCTAAGCCAACACACAGCCACACAAGGCGCAGTCAAAAAACACTGTTAAGTTGCAAGGTTGAGAAGGTTGGAATCGTGTCTCCAGCTGAAGCTTCCACACACATGAGCATACACATACATGAGCATACACATACATGAGCATACACACTCATGTAACAGAGCCAAAATACACAAAAGTTTATGCTCAGGAGCCAAAACAATGTGCCCTTTTGGCTGGTCAAAAATGCTCCTCTGGAAGCCAAACACACATTAAAGGTCCCTCTTGGGGGCCTAAATATGCTAAAGTGACCTTTAGGGCACCAAAAGATGTGCCTAATTTCCCTTTAGGGAGCTGAAAAATCCTTGAAGTGCACCCTTGGGGGCCAAACTCATGCGTCAGTGCCCTCTCAGGTGCCAAAACAAGCTCTGTGTGTTCCTATTTTACTCTTTCCCTGCTCTTCTAAATGACTGTGCATGCCACTGACCCAGCACTGGCTTCACTTTTTGGACTTTTTGGACACATTAATTCTGCTAACGCATGATTGGTGATTTCTCTGGGTTCTTTTAAAAACTACTAACACACGCTGCATGAGACACATGATTCTTTATCCTCTGAATCAGAGCTGTTTGCACGAGTGAACGTTTAGGACTGGGATTTACCAAAACAATGATACTCCAGTGAAGTTAAAATTATGCAAAAAATAAACAAAATCTCACAGTTACCTCGATACTTTCTGAATCAGAACATGAGCTCATCTCAAGACTTGATGACATCATAACATTATTATCTTCTAACTGGCCTCAAACACCAAGGTCTGCCTATAGCTCCTCCCCCTAGGTGGGCGGGCCAATCAGAGGGGAGGGGGGTTTGTGGAGCAGGAGCCTTAAAGAGACAGCAGAGTGAAATTAAAGTTTTTCTAAAACACCAGGGAGGCAAAAATAGAGATTTCTTTGAGCTGTAAGGGGGCACCAGAGGGACAAAATAAAGACTTAAAAAAGCACAATACCCCCTCTTTAAGTTTTATGTTTCCAAATTAAAATTTCAGCTATAAGAGAATAAATTGTTCTCTGATGTAATGATATAAACTTTAAAGGAATTTAATCGTTAAACTTGAGAATCTAAAGTTCTGATTCTGGATTAAACTGTGGAGTCAAATCAAACACCACTGTTATTGTTGCCTGTTACCTGCTGCTCACCTGAGAAAGTTCAGGTGATAAAATGTTGTGATTTAGTCGGCGTCACTTCCCTCTCTCTGTTTTTCTGTGTCAGGTATGAAAACTTCCAGTATAAGTCAGTGTCCAGTAAGAGTTTGGGGACTTCTCTGAAGAACATGCAGCAGTACGTCTACCTGTACAGGTGAGTTTACCTGCCTCTTCCTCAGGTGTGAGTGTTGCTGTTCGCTCTCTGGCTCATGAGTGAATCTCTCCTCACAGGACGGACACGGTGACGATGCTGGATAAACATCAGTACCAAAAGAAAGACTCCTTCGTCAGGGAACCGTTCGCTGTTTATTTCCAGGGCAATAAAACAAGTGAGAGGACGTAAAAAAAAAAAAACACACCTGGAGCAGGTAACCACAGGGGTCTCACTTCATCACTCTCTCTCTTTCTTGCAGAAATTGAGAAGTTTATCTTAGTGGCTCTGCACACAGAGCCTGGGAAAGTGGTTCAGGAGATCGACCGACTCTACGACGTCTTTAAGGAAGTCAGCAAGAAGTGGAACAACGAGGTGGGGAAGATATTTACGGTGACACCGGGGTACGGTAAAACAACAGAGGGGGGTTCGATTGTTGGAAAACGCCATAAAGCACCAACCCTTAAGTGCCATAAAAACTTTTCTGTCACTCCTGGTTAGTGGTTGGGTGAAGATGTGGACTAAAAATTTTGTGACTGTCGATATTTTAGATGAGAGCTCAAATTTTGGGGACAATTTAGTGAAAATTTGTAAATGAAATGTAGAAAATTTGGGAGCAAATTTTGAGATAAAAGTAAAAAAATGAGATAAACAGTCAAAATTTTGAGAAAAAAATACAAATTTTGAGTTAATAAAGTCAAAATTTTAAGGTAAACAGTTGGAATTTGGGATTTAGTAAAAAAAAAAGATCTGAGGTATAGAGTTGAAATATGAGATTATAAGTTGAAAATCATTAGATAAACAAGTCTAAATTTTGAGATTAAAGTCAAAATTTTGCACTAAAAGTCAAAGTTTCAGGATTTAATTGTCAAAACTTAGAAAAAAAATCCAAATGTTTAGATAACGGACAAAAGTTGAGGAGAAAAAAAAAAATTATTGAGATAAAATCAAAATTTTGTGACTGTGGATATTTAAGATGAGAAGTCAAATTTTTGAGACAATTGAGTGAATATTCGTGGATGAAGTGTAGCAGTTTGGGAGCAAAAGTCAGAATTTTTAGATAAAAGTAAAAAAAAGTGAGATAAACGGTCGAAATTTTTAGAAAAAAATACAAATTTTGAGTAAATAAAGTCAAAAGTTTAAGGCAAATAGTTGGAATTTGGAATTTAGTCAAAATCTGAGATGTTGAGTTGAAATCTGAGATTATAAGTTGAAAATCATTAGATAAACATGTCTTAATTTTGAGATTAAAGTCTAAGTTTTGAGATGAAAGGTCAAAGCTATAGAAAAAAGTCCTATATTTAAGATTAAGGTCAATAAAACTGAGAGAAACGACCATTTTGATATGAAGTCAAAATTTTAAAGATAAAAAGTTGATATTTTAGAGTCTAAGTCATATTTTTTGAAAATAAGAAGTGAAATATTTTTGATTAAAAGGTGAAATTTTGGACCTGCCATTGGCTACAGCAGAATAAAGTGAAGGTTCTGGAGTGGCCATCTCAGTCTCCTGACCTCAAGAATTTACAGGAACTGGAGGCTTTTTGCCAAGAAGAATGGTCAGTTTTACCATCTGAGAAAATAAAGACCCTCATCCACAACCAGCACAAAAGACTTCAAGCTGTCATTGATGTTAAAGGAGGAAATACACGCTGTTAAGAACTGGGGGAGGGAAACTTTTCATCAGGGTCATTTTTCATCTAAATCTACATCATTGATATCTTCAATACTGGGATATTAATATCTTGAATTTTCATATCTAGATATCAATACGATAACGATATATCTTTCTTGGGAGCCACAATCGATAAAAGGGCACTCCACCCTCCTTTAAATCTGCGTTTATGTGTTTTTCTGTCCAGAACGTGATGTTCCTGGGAGATTTCAACGCCGGCTGCGCCCACATGACGAAACACGACAAGAAAAAGATCCGACTCTTCCAGACGAAGTTTTCCTGGATGATTTCAGACAAAGTGGACACGACCATCACCGAGGACACCAGCTGTCCCTACGACAGGTGTGTGTAGGCGTGTGTGTGTGTTGAAGTGTTTTTATTTGTACAGTGTTTACAACTTTCCTCCATGTGTGTGTGTGTGTGTGTCAGGATCGTGGTCCATGGTAAAACCTTCCTGAAGGGGATCAGTCCGTTTTCAGCGAAAGTCTTCAACGTTGGCAAAGAGTTTAAACTCTCTCGCAGTAAGGTACGTCTGCCGAAAACTGAGTCCCAACCTGCGGGTCGTGGCCCCCCGGTGGGCCGCAGAGTTAGTGCAAGTGGGCCGCCAAATCATTTCCAGAATAGTCTGAATTTTAATGGAAGGTAGTTTTATAAAGATACAAATATACAGAAAAGTGTCTAAAATGTTAAAACTCAATTCTTTTTTTTAGGCTATTACACACGTTCAAACATTGTCCTGTTAAAGTCCAAATATGTAGCATGAGCCCAAAAAATGTAAAATAAAACCCAAAATTAAACAGATGTTGTACATAACCCAAAAATGCAATCAATTACCCAAAATTTAACAAGTTGTTTCCTTGTGGGCAACTGGTTACTACGTTTTTGGTTTGGCATCTGTTACATATTTAATCAGTTATTACATTTTGGGTTTTATTCACTTTTTTTGTTTACATTTCCGGTCTTTGTTGCAAATCGAAAATTTCTGAGACTTAAAAATTAGCCCTGAATTAGAAAACGTTGGGAATCACCGCTCTACACATTAACCGATTATCCTGTCTTTTGACTCTGTGCTCTGTTGCTTCTGTCTGCCAGGTAGAGGAGCTGAGCGATCATTACCCCGTGGAGGTGATACTGAAGAGCTCCGCCCTCCTCCTACAGGCCACGCCCCTTTTGATACTGCTCATCCAATCCATCCTGTTTACTCTGTGATCGTTTGGTTGAGTCTGACCTGTTGTTTTGTAGATCCTCGTAATTAACGTAAACAAGATTGTGTGTTTTAAGGAATTACCATGGAGCACTCACTGGGGAAAAACTGTTTTTCAATCAAATCCAGAATTTAAAGATTAAAAGTTCAGCTTAATTAGAGACTCATTGTGATTGGTCGACTTAGCCTGACGCTAAGGCGGGTTAACGCAGGCTTTACGCCCTTATATGGAAAAAATTTATACGTTTACTAACTTGAAAAACAACATTAATATATTGACTCTTACTTCGTTCAGTCTTATAATCAAGACAAGATCTTTTCCTTTTTGAATGGATGTGTATGTGGTTTCTGATGTTTCCACACGGCCTCTAGTGGACGCTCAGGGAACTGCAGTTTAAGCAGAAACATGATAAACAGATTACACAATCTTTTCAGAGCAAAGGTTTTGTCAGAATGAATTCACAAGATGTTTCGGATTCCTCGCCTCGACACATGCTACTCGCTGTTTTTCTAGTTTCCCCTTCAAAATAAAATACAAGCTACTTAAAGCCAAATATTCCACAATGTATTTCTTCAATTACAAATTATATTTTCTTAACAGTGGCTTAGATCCAACCTTATATTCCCCAATTAGTCTTAAACACTTTAATTCATCAGCCATCATACTTTATTCAATTTAAATAAAAACAACGGTGCCAAATATGTTTTTTTTTTTTTTTTTTTTTAACGGAACTATAAAAAAGGCGTATGAAGTTGTCTTAACGATAACGAGGTTTTCAGGGAGAAGTGTCAAACAGTGACTTTTGAATATGCTCTAATTAAATGTATAAACTGTAGATTGAGTATTTTTTTTAATTTGATGAACGTTGGAGCTGGTAAATAAATGTTTTCTGTTTTGTTTTGTTATGTCTTGCCTCTCTGTACAGAAAGTGCTGTAAATATTTAATGTTAGGCTTGTTTTTAAAATGTGTTGCTGATGTTTTTATATGTTTTTAACACTCAGTAAAGTTTTGTATATGGAAATAAAAATGATAAAAAAGTTCAAATGTTTTCTTTATTTTATGTGTTTATGATTATGCATGATTCAGAACAAGAGTGGGATAATTTCAAACATTTAACTCACAAATACATACCTGTTCAAAGTAAAAATAACACTAAACAGTAGAAACACATTTCAAAGAGTTATAAAAATTAAAATGAAAAACTAGCTTTATTGAGTTGTTTTCTTTGCCCATATTAAGTCGTAATTATGACATTAAAAGTCAAAACTAGTTAATTGCATGTCTTTGCAGAAAATATGTAACTTTGGTTTTCAATGGAGCACATTAATATATAAGGTTTATACAAATAGATTTTAAAGAGGAATCAACAAAAAAAAAGATAAACAACAGTTTATTTCTACTTTATAAGGGATAATAATCAAGAAAATGGTGCTTTTTTGGTGCAATTTTGGTGTTTAATGGAACATATTGTTATAAAAAGGTTAAGTAAATAGATATCAAGAGAAATAAACAAATGAAAGATGATTAATAATTCATTTCTACCTTATGAGGGATAATAATTTGATGTGATTTTGGTTTTCAATGGAGCACATTAATATAAAAAGGTTTACACAAATAGATTTTAAAGAGAAATAAATAAAAAAAAGATAAATTTCTACCTTATAAGGGATACTAATCAAGAATAAGGTGCTTTGTTTGGTGTAATTTTGATGTTTAAGGGTCAATGACGTGACGTCCCCTTTTTTGTGTCTGAGTGCAATATTTCCCTCCATCATGAATTGAGTATTTCATCACATGTATTTCTTTATTCTATGAAACCTGTGTTATTTGAACACATCTTTAAACTATTAAAATATAACATGTTTTTTTGTGTTTTGGTTCCTCAAACCCCCAAAATGTCAGGTGGTGCAACCGTCCTGACAAGTATCCACAGTAATTAAACTCTAAAAATTGAATGTCAGTTATTGTAAATGGAAATTAAAGATACAGTGGCATTATTTTATGCTTCAACCTTTTTAAATAAAACATTCTTTGCAAATAAAAAGAATTNATGTTATTTTAACATCAAATTATTTATCTTATTCACAAATAAAAGAAATGAAACACACAAAATGAAAATGTATGAGTCACTACAGACACTTGAGAGATACTTGCCAATAATTTCACACAGAAAAAATAACAGGAACATATAAATATATTTTCATATATTTGGTTGAGCCACCTGACATTTTTGGGTGCTCAAATTAAAAATACTAAAAAATAATGAACCTAAAAACTTTGAAATGTTGGTCAACTACTGAAATCTGTTAGAAAACATAATTCTTCTCTCAGAAATATGTTTTTATCCATTTTCAAAGAACTTTTTAAAAATACTCTCTGTTGCAGGTGTGAAACCATCACTGCAGTAAACTGAGCAGCTTCTTCTTCATCCCTTCGTCACGTGACCTCCGCTGACGTCACGCTCACTGCTGTCACTATCAGGGGATTTTAAAGATGGCGGGGATGACAGGGAGGATGCGGCTCCGCGTCTTTTTCCACATTTTCACCGTTTTTATCGGTTTGTTAAACACGTTCACACCGGGAAACTGCGACGAGCAGGTGCCGCTCATCGCGTGGACGAGTGAAGGGTAAAAAAAAAACTGTTTTATTCTGGAAATGTCTCTGTAATTTGAGCAGAATGAGGCTCCGAGGATCAGCGGGTTCTAACGGTTAATAACGGTTATTTTTAAAATAACGGTCATTTAAAAAATAACGGTTTTTCAAAAAATAACGGTTTTCCAACGGTCACCGCGAAACTAACGGTCGATTAAACACAGTCAAATTGACAGTTTAGTTTTAATCATTAGTGTCTTAAATATTTAACCAGCGTTTGTAACATGAGAGCATCGTTTATTCCAATGGAGGACAAGTGCAACAACATCATCTTCATCATTATTGAAGCTGGAGAGCACAGTTTTTATTAAATTAAATTAAAATATAATAATCTACAGACACATTCATACTGATAAAATTGTGTGTTAATGTGGAGAGCTCAGTTTTTATTATATTAAATTAATATAAACATCTACAGACACATTAATTACTGATAAAACTGTGTGTTAACGTGGAGAGAGCTCTATTTTTATTATATTAAATTAAAATAAACATCTACAGACACATTCATACTGATAAAACTGTGTGTTAATGTGGAGAGCTCAGTTTTTAATAAATTAAATTAAAATAAACATCTACAGACACATTCATACTGATAATACTGTGTGTTAATGTGGAGAGCTCTGTTTTTATTATATTAAATTAATATAAACATCTACAGACACATTAATTAGTGATAAAACTGTGTGTAAATGTGGAGAGAGCTCTATTTTTATTATATTAAATTAAAATAAACATCTACAGACACATTCATACTGATAAAACTGTGTGTTATTGTGGAGAGAGCTCTATTTTTATTATATTAATATAAAATAAACATCTACAGACACATTCATACTGATAATACTGTGTGTTAATGTGGAGAGCTCTGTTTTTATTATATTATATTAAATTAAAATAAACATCTACAGACACATTCATACTGATAATACTGTGTGTTAATGGAGAGAGCTCTATTTTTATTATATTAGATTAATATAAACATCCACAGACACATTTACACTGATAAAAATATTTGTAAATGGCATTATTAATTTGTTTTTACAAGTTTTTCCATTCATTTTAAGTATTTTTCCTCAAATTTTTGTCTTTAAATGGTAGGTATTTATGAGTTTTGGACCATTACCAGTATTTTTCCCCATATTTTTGTCTATAAACAGAATGTTTTACAAGTTTTAGACTATTATCAGTATTTTTCCCCATATTTTGGTCTGTAAACTGTATGTTTTTACAAGTATTAGACTATTACTAGTGTCTTTTCCATATTTCATCCATAAATGGCATGTTTTTATGAGTTCTAGACCATTACCAATATTTTTTCCCCATATTTTTGTTCATAAACTGTGTTTTCACTTCCATTGTTTCCAATGGAGGACAAGTGCAACAACATCATCTTCATCATTATTAAAGCTGATAAATTAATGTTAATGTGGAGAGCACAGTTTTTAATATATTAAATAAATATAAACATCTACAGACACATTAATTACTGATAATACTGTGTGTTAATGTGGAGAGAGCTCAGTTCTTATTATATTAAATTAATATAAACATCTACAGACACATTAATTACTGATAAAACTGTGTGTTAATGTGGAGAGCTCTGTTTTTATTATATTAGATTAATATAAACATCCACAGACACATTTACACTGATAAAAATATTACTATCTGGGAAAATAACAGATTGTAAAACAATATTTCAGTCTTTTGTCTTTTCAAAATGTGAATTTAAACTATTTTCAGTAATATTTCCTTTCTTTTAGATTAAAAACTGTATGTCTTTCTATATATTTCGGACATAAATCAATATTTTAGTCGACAAATAATTTGTTAACACATTAATTACTGATAAAACTGTGTGTTAATGTGGAGAGCTCTTTTTTAATCATATTTTATTATATTAAATTAATATAAACATCCACAGACACATTTACACTGATAAAAATATTACTATCTGGGAAAATAACAGATTATAAAACAATATTTCAGTCTTTTGTCTTTCAAAATGTGATTTTTTTTTTTTTTTTATTTTATCTTTATTTAGGATCATTTAATGACTGTAAATTCTGCATTCTACATTTACAATCTGATCCATATTTATCTGTTATACAATTTTACGCATTAAAAAAAAACATATATTGGTAAGAACATAGGGTGTGGATATACAACAGTATAATTAGAAGAGAAAAGGGAAAGAAAAAAAACCAAATATAAATAGAATATTTATTCCACCTCTTCCAGATTTCCACAAATTTCCTGTTCTGGAGCCAAAATGTGAAGTTAAACTATTTTCAGTAATATTTCCTGTGTTTTAGATTACAAACTGTATGTCTTTATATGTATTTGGGACGTTTAACAATATTTTAGTCTACAAATAATTTGTTTTTACATGTTTAATACGGTTATTTGTATGTTTTTGTATCTTTCGTGTTAATATTCCAATGTTTTCTAATGTTTTTGTCTCTTATAAGTCTGTAATTACAGGTGTGAGACAATTATCAGTGTTTTTCCCAATATTTAGGTTTATGGTCTATTTTTACAAGTTTTACACCAGCATCAGTATTTTACCCCTTTAAATGGGCTTTTTTACAAGTTTTAGACTAATACCAGTATTTTTTTTTCCATATTTCACCCAAAAATTGTATGATTTTACAAGTTTTAAACTATTATCAGTAGTTTAAAGCGTATTTAAGTCTATAAATGGTATGTTTTTACATATTTTGGACAATCACTGAAAGGTTTTTGGCAATTTTTACATGACTAAGACAATTATAAGTGTTTTTTCTCCAAAATCTTGGTCTAAAAATTGTATATTTTTACAAGTTTTGGACTGTAACTGGTATGTTTTTACATGTTTAAGAGTAATATCAGTATAATTTTGGCCCACAAATGGTATCCACTATCTTGTTTAAGACCTTTTTTTAGTTTGGTTTTTATTTTGGACTCCACGTGTTTTTTTTTTTTTATGTTTTGGATGATTAACAGTATATTGAAGTCTCTGAATGGTATGTTTTTTAAATGTTAAAGACTGATATTGGTATGTTTTTATATCACAAGTTTGAGACAAATATTGGTATTAGGGCTGCACGATACGGCCTAAAATCAATACCTCGATATTTTTTTTGGCTATATCTGGATACACGATATATATCTTGATATTTTGATTTCTCCTGTAAATCACTATATTAAATGTTCAATTCAACCCTTTAATTAATGAAATGACACCAGTATAATGAATCAAGCAGACCTTTCAGTAAGATTTATAACATTTGCTGCCAAAAAGGGAAAAATCAAAATCAGGTCAAGTTTAACAAACTGTTTACTCCAAAACACACTTTATATATTTACATATTTTCAATTCCAGTAAAATATTTCATTCAGATTTATTTATCTGGTTGAATGTATCACATGACTGTCTCAATAGATTTCTAAAATTACAACAATGAAGGTTGAAAAAATTTGAAAATAACATGAACTGAACTGACTTAATCTAACTTTTATTTCCATAAATCAGCTTCTTGTTACTGTTTGTGGAGCTGAAAGGACTCTGTTAGTGACTTCTGTCTCTGAGCCTGGGCTCTCACTGAATTTTTGTGATGTTAGTTTTACAGAATGCTCTTATTTTGAAGGACATGCAGGTTCATAACAGGAAGTTAGTTGGGCAATAAACTGAGACGTGTGAATGAACGCTCCGTGAAACATCTGTGGGAATCTTTAACATGCAACACGACAGTTTGAGGATTCTCCCCCTCCCTCTGTTTACTTAACAGCTCAGAGCCCTAATTGGTATATTTTAAAATTTATCAGCCCAATATTGTATGTTTTTGAATATCAAAGACTAAATTCAGTATGTTTTCTTATTTTTTGGTCTGTAAATGGTGTGGTTGTACAAGTTTTGGTCCAGTATATTTTAAAAATTTCAGCTTCTATAACTGTCACTTTATTATGAGCTGTTCAAGACTGTTGGTGGTATGGTTTCACGTTTGAGAATATAATCAATATTCTTCCCATAATTTGATTTTTACATTTTTCAGGCTGTTATTGTTTTTTCCCAACTCTTATATTCCCCCACATCTTGTCGGAGGATTGCAAAATAAGTTTTTCATTTCACAGGGAACCACATTTACTGAACTCAACAACTCTTTGAGTCTTTGAAACATCATTTTAGTTTTAGGTTTATCAAACATTTCGGTCGTTTCTAACCCGACTCTTTCCTCCTCCAGAGTTTCTTCACCGACTCAGTCTCCTCCTGTAGCCGGTCACATCGTGGAGCAGCAGCAACTTTCCTCTTATCTGGAAAAAGCTCTGAGTGACGGACCCAAAAATGTGGTTCTCTTCCTCCAGGACAAGGTACAAACACACACACAAAAAACATATAATGGAGATTAAATGAAACAAATATAAACCAGGTGTCAAATATTTCAAATCTGTTTTAGCACAAAATGAAAACAACCAGCTTTTGGCTTTTGGTCAAAAACTGAAAAGTGACTAAGTTTAGACCCTTAATCATCTACACCAGTGATTCCCAACCTGTGGTCCGTGGCCCCCTGGTGGGCCGCGAAGGTATAGCAAGTGGGCCGCGAAATCATTTCCAAACAAGTATTTTATTGGAGTGTAATTATATAAAGATACAAGGTACACATCGAAATATTAAGATACAAATACAAATAATAACATTCAAAATGTTTAACTCAGTTGAGTTTTAAAGGAAATTAAAACAGTTCTGATTTTAATATATGAAAAAAGTCCCCTAAGAAGGCATGTTATTCCTCTATAGATAGCATGACCTGAAAAATAACAACAACCTGAAATGTCATTGAAAAAAAATGTAATAAATCCCAGATTTTCAAAAATTGTCAAAAGTGTAACCAGAGTGCTGAGCCTGAAATGTAACGAAAAAGCATAAAGTAAAACCCAAAATATAATAATTGCACCAGAATGTAACAAGTTGTCATAATTTGGGCAAAAAGTTGATACGTTTTCAGCTTAACGTCTATTTTATTGTCTACCAGATATCACATTTTGGGTTTTATTACATTTTTTTAAATTAAATTTTGGGTCATTGTTACAAATGGGGTTCTAAAAAAAAACGTATAGTGGTATGTATTGGGTTGGAGGTGGGCCTCAAACATTTTTGAGCTTTAAAAGTGGGCCCTGATTTAGAAAAGGTTGGGAACCACTGATCTATACATTAATCTGACACAGTAACGACTGTAAAATATAAAAATATAGAGTATATTATTCCCCTCTCTTTCAAATGCTGTTTAATTTTCTTACAAAGATTCATTAAGCATTTTGATCATCAGAAACTTTCATTTTGCTCCTATAAAATTGACTCTTCTCATATTTATTTGGAGGTTTTTGTCATTAATTTACCTTTTTATTGCTAAATGTTGGTTGTTTTTCCTTTTTCTTCTTTCTCCAGATGAGCATCGAGGACTTCACCATGTATGGAGGAGCTTTTGGAAACAAACAGGACAGTGTTTTTCCAAACCTGGAGGTAAAATAATGACATATAAAAACATTGATGTTCCTGTCAAACGTGTGTGAATCGTTGGTGATAAAGTTTGTGTGGCGTCTCAGGGAGCTCTCAGGTCCTCGTCCTCTCCTCTGGTCTTACCTGCCGTGTCCTGGCCGGCCTCCAACGCCGTGATTGGTCAGCTGCAGGACCAGTTAGACACGTCGCCGCTCTACATGGATCCAGAGACGCTGAGTCAGCTGAGGCTCAACGCTTCCTCCCCCGCCCTGCTGGTCTTCAGGCTGCCGTACGGCATCGGGTACGTTCATATGTTCACACCTTCATACGACTCACAATCAGAGAGGAAATGATAAAGGCGACAGTGACATCAGAGGTCCAGGGTGAATTTCCAGGTACAAGAGAAAAATGAGATTTTAAAGTTACAGCAGGTTTAAAATCCCACAAGAATAAAAGTTTGTGGCTGGGAGACAGTCACTAATATCCTGTCTGAGGAGCCAAAACATGTGAAACAATGTCCTTTTAGGGGCAAAAATGTTTGAAAGTGCCATCATGGGGGGCCAAGAAATGTCCACTTGGGAACCAAAAATTGCTTATGTTTTCTATCAGGAGCACAAATATGCAAATTTGCTCTCATTTGTGCCAAAATATGTGCCAAAGTGACCTTATTGGAGTCAAAATATGCTCAATAGCCCTGTCAAGAGCCATAACACATGCTTAAGTGTCCTATTGGGAGCCAAAATAAGGTAAAGTGCCCTTACAGGAGCTAAAACTTATGCTTGAGAGACGACTTGGTGAAGGGTTGGTTAAAGTGCCCACTATTCTTTTATTTTTTTCCCCTTCTAAATATCTGCACATGCCACTGATTTAAATGACATGTAGTTTCTTTTTTCTAAATAAATCAGACATTAGAAGTTTGTGTTCCTGGGTGTCACCACGAACTCTTCTCTTCTTCCTCTGGTGTTAAAAAATAAAACACAAAGTCTCCTCACGGGGGCACCAGTGAGCTGCTACAGAGACAGAAGATTTATGGAGAGTTAATGGTGAAAGAAATGAAAGAAAAAGCTGCAGGAAAGGAAGAAGAATGTGACTGTTGTTTAATAAATCCAGAGCTCTGATGTTTTCTCTTCTTCAGGACTGATCTGATGTCTACAAAGGAAATCCTCAGTGGAAACGGTGAGTTTAAGCTCTGTAATCCCCTCACTCTCTGGTCGGGCTGAACGATTCATCGTTTTCTGATCGAAATCGCATTTTCAAACATGGTGATCATGTGATCGTTAAAGCTGTGATTTTTTCCTGCTCCTGACTGACCCAGGATCTGTTATATCAGCTGTTTCACACACACCTGTCTTTGAGTGTGAGACTGTTGGAAAAATCATTTTTCTTTGGGATTGTTGTTGATTTTATTTTATTTAACTTGACACAATTAAGGATATTTTTCTCTACATCAATTTTAAAAGTGAAGAGTCAAAGATAGCTCTTTCTGTTCTTCAGTTTTTATAACTAAAAATACAATTTCGAAAGTCCGGTTTAGAAAAAGCAGGAATAGGTGTTAGAGTCAGGTTTTAAGAAGAGTCAAAATTAGAAATTTATTGAAAAATCTTCTTTTAATTTTTTTTTTTTTTTGCATCTGTTTTTATTCCTCATAATTTTGACTTAAATCTTAGAATTTTGACTTTCTATATCAAAAACGTAGACTTCCTATCTTAGACTTTTGTCATCTTAAAATTTTGACCTTAAATTAGAAAGTTTGGACTTTTTTTATCCCACATAATGTTAAACTGAAGAAGTTTCATCTCAAAATCTTGACTTTCTGTCTCAGAATTTTGTCTTTATTTCTCAAAATTTCCACTTTTCATATTAAAATATTGACCTTTTATCTCAAAGTTTGAAACAATTCTTACCTTCAGTTTTTATTTTCATCCTCACATTAGAGTAAAAGCTTTTGATGTTTCAATGTTTTGATGTAATTTTCTGTCAAGTTTGTAAATGTTGCTGTAAATTGTGAAAACTTCACTAAAGTTTGATTTAAAGAAAATCGTGAATTGAATTGAAATCGCTGTATCTGCCAGAAAAATCACAGTTAGATCTTTTTCTAAAAGCGTTCAGCCCTATTCTCCAGTGTTTCTGTTCTAAGTTTCTGAATGAACTCTTTCTCCGTCAGATGAGGTGATTGGTCAGGTGATGAGCACCATGAAGAGTCAGTCCGTCCCGTACACAGCGATCTACACGGCTCTGAGACCCTCCAGGGTGAGTCTCTGTCTCTCACTTTAAACTGTTTGAAATGTTTCTGCAGAGGTTTAAAGAGTTTTTTCTGTCCCTGCAGGAGGCGGCGTCTGTTTCCGTGGAGGTCGGCGTGGGCGGAGGTCGCTCGCTCCTTCAGTACAGAGACAGATACAAGGAGAGGGAGAGAGAGAGGGAGAGGCAGCGCAAGCTCAAAGAGCGAGAAGGGATCTACGGACCCGTGGAGTTTAAGGTCATTTTAGGTCCTAACTACAGCTGAACCGTTTTAGAAAAAGATCTAAGTGCGATTTTTCTGGCAGATACAGCGATTTTGATTCAATTCACGATTTTCTTTACATCAAACTTTAGTGAAGTTTTCACAATTTACAGTAACATTTACAAACTTGTCATAAAATTACATCAAACCATTGAAACATCAAAAGCTTTTACTCTAATGTGAGGATGAAAATTAAAACGATGAAGATAAACGGTCAAGATTTTGATATGAAAAGTGGAAATTTTTAGAAATAAAGACAAAATTCTAAGACAAAAAGTCAATAACTGTCAGAGTTTAAGAAATTAATTTAACATTATGTGAAAAAGTCCAAACTTTCTCATTTAAGGTCAAAATTTTAAGACGACAAAAGTCTAAGTTTTGAAATAAAGGCAATGTTTGAGATAAAAAGTTGAAATTTTGATATAAAAAGTCAAAACTCTGAGATTTAAGTCAAAATTATAAGAAACAAATACAAAATGAAAGGATAAAAGGCAAAAAAATAAAAAGATTTCTAGATAAATAGTCAAACTTTGACTTTTCTATCACTTTTCTTGTTATTTCTAAACCGGACTTTTTAAATTGTATTTTGAGTTTTAAAAACTGAAGAACAAAAAGAGCTATCTGTGACTCTTAACTTTAGAAAATGATGTAGAGAAAAACATCCTTAATGGTGTCAAGTTACATAGAATAAAATACAAAACAACAAAAAACAAAATTCAACAATCTGAAGGAAAAAAGGATTTTTCCAACAGTCTCACACTCAAAGACAGGTGTGTGTGAAACAGCTGATATAACAGATCCTGGGTCAGTCAGGAGCAGGAAAAAATCACGATTAAATATGATCACGATATTTGAAATTGCGATTTCGATCAGAAAACGATGAATCATTCAGCCCTAGTTCGAACAATCATAACAATCCTAAACAGAGTGAAGCTGTTAAAGCCTGACTCTCTCTCTCTCTCTCTCTCTGACCTGAACAGGAGGGCGAGGAAACCTGCATCCTCATGTGGGCCAAGAGTCTCTCCGTCAGGATCCTTCGGAGCGGACGCTGGGAGGAACACGACCTGACGCCCTCCACCTTCGGAGAGGGAGTCAGCCCCAAACTGCACGGCTCCAGCTGTGACAAAACCAGAGCCAGGTAAAAGAAAAAAAACTCACCTGGAAACAATCTCAATAATTGCTTTTGCTTTGGCGCCTCCTGTTGGCAGAGAGGTTCACAAACTTCAGATTGAAACTGACTCTACACAGCAAATGTTTACATCCTATTTTAAAACAAAATTAACATCTGAACTGTTTGTAAAGGTAAAAAAAATTGTGCTGTAGTTTATTGAAATAAGATTCACTAAACTCAAAATAATGAAACACTGACTTATGATTAATTAATGTCAACTGGTTCCATCTTTATGTATCTTATGGAATTTGTATGGAGATTTCCGCCAGTTAAAGAAATTATAATGAAAATTTGGCTTTTTGAGCTTTTTTTTTAATACAGGGATGAAGAGAGCACAAGTAAAACATTATTCCAAAGTTTGACTTATTATCTAAAGAAAAGACTTTTGACCGAATAAACTCAAAATTTTAACTTTTTGTCTCAAAAATTTGAATTTTGACTTTAATATCTCAATTTTTTTTAAATTTTTTTTTAAATGTCAACTTTTTATGTTAGAGATCTGACGCTGAATTAACTTTTGACTTCACCTCAAAATTTTTACTATGAATCTCAAACTTTTAACTTTTTATCTCAAAATTCTGACTTTGATTTGAAATTTTACATCTCCATAAATTTTTTTACTTTTAATCTCAAAACTTTTCACTTTTTTTCCAATAATTGTTCCTTTTTGTCTCATAATTTTTAACTTATATTTTATCATTTTTACTGTTTTTCTCAAATGTTTTTATTAGATTTGGGCAAAAAAAAAAAACTCAACAAAGCCAAGTTTTCATATTTCTGTTTTTAAGTGGTGGAAATATGTTTCCATAGTTTTGTTTTTGCAGTGTATTCTGCATTATCAGCAGATTTTTTTTGCCTTTTAAAGTTTTTGTGTCACACTGTGTTTGTGATTAAATCAGTTTATATTGTTTTTCTTTGGTTTATTTTGTTAAAGTTTGTTTGTTTTTTTTCTGCAGGCTGGTCCTGAACTACGAGAACGTCCTCGGACACCGCAGCTTCAAACTGATGTGAGTTTTTCTCGATCACGTAACGTTTATTCCCCGTTTTGTCGTGTTGTTGTCGTGTCGTCTTCTACACGAGTTAAATTCCCGCCATGTGCCGCTGCAGCTTCGCCATGAGCCAGCGTCACTACAGAGTCTCCGCACGCCGCTGGTTCACGCTGGACGCCGTGGAGCTGGAATACGACGGCACCAAAGCCACGTTTAACGGCAGCAGACACGTCTACGCTCCCGCCGAGTTCTCGTACCGCTGCGAGGCCGTCACCAGCTTCCGTTGGCCGCAGCTGGTCCCGCGCACCAACAAAGATCCGGCCAATCAGTGGAGAGTTTCTTTTGAGGACTTCCAGGTTCGATTCTTCATTCCTAATCCAACATTTAAGGATCTTTTTCTCGGTTTGGATGTGTCACTTTGTGTTTCAGTCGCATGTTTTCACACATGGGTCAAAGACGAATAAGGATTTGAAAACTGGAAAAAAATCAAATTGGCTAAAAATGCACATTCAACAACTTTCTGTCTTTGTTAGTGTTCTGTGTACAACTCAAAAACAGGGCTTCCTTTTAAGACTTTCAGGGACTCACATGATTTCTCGCCCTCCTGGATAATGGACAAAGCTTTAAAATTAATTTAATGCCACATGAACTTGGTGCATCAGTGACCGAAAAGGTCAAAATATCAACGTTTTAGGAGAAACTTGCAGATCTTTATGTTTGTTTTAGTGTCCTTCACACTCTGTTGGATTATTTAACAGCAAATCATATGATTATTCAAATTTAAATATGGTTTTCTACAGCTATTTTATGTATGTTTTAACTTTGTACTTATATATCAAGCCTGAGCGTTATCCAGGAGGACATTTCTGCATTTTGGAGCTTGTTGGCTCCTTAAATTTAATTCTTTTAAATTGAATAATCTTACGTATGTTTTGGTGTCCTTCAGACTCTGTTGAATTATTTTACAGCCTTTCAAGTAAATATCCAGATTCAAGTATGGTTTTATATAGCTGTTTTATGTGTTTTGAAATCCAAAAACCCAGACAAAAGTATGTCTTACATAAATATCTAAATAATCTTAGTGTTGTGACTATATTTTTTGGCATTGTGAATATCAACGAAATCACGCCTTAGTGCATAATTAATGTTTTTTTTTTAATTCATGACATTTTAAGCACATTTCTGTACTTATATATTAAGCCTGAGCGTTATCCAGGGGGACATTTCTGCATTTTGAAGCTTGGTGGCTCCTTTAATTAAATTCTTTTAAATTGAATAATCTAATGTATGTTTTGGGGTCCTTCAGACTCTGGTGGTTTATTTAATAATCTTTCAACTGATGATTCAAATTCAAATATGGTTTTATATAGCTATTGTATGTGTTTTGAAATCCAAAAATCCCGACAAAAGTGTTTCTTACATCGATATATAAATAATCTTAGTGTTGTGACTATATTTTTGACATTGTAAATACCTACAAAATTATGCCCTAGTGCATAATGAATGTTTTTTTAAAAGATTTTTGACATTTTAAGCACATTTCTGTACTTATATACTAAGCCCGGGCGTTATCCAGGAGGACATTTCTGCATTTTGGAGCTTGGTGGCTCCTTTAATTTAATTCTTTTAAATTGAATAATCTTATTGATGTTTTGATGTCCTTAAGACTCTGTTGAATTATTTTACAGCCTTTCAAGTGAATATCCAGATTCAAGTATGGTTTTATTTAGCTGTTTTATGTGTTTTGAAATCCAAAAATCCAGACAAAAGTATGTCTTACATATATATCTCAGTAATCTTAGTGTTGTGAATATATTTTTTTGGCATTGTGAATATCAACGAAATCACGCCTTAGTGCATAATTAATGTTTTTTTTTTTTAATTCATGACATTTTAAGCACATTTCTGTACTCCATTATTAAGCCCAGGCGTTATCCAGGAGGACATTTCTGCATTTTTGAGCTTGGTGGCTCCTTTAATTAAATTCTTTTAAAGTGAATAATCGTGCGAGTAAGTATAGTGGAGAGAGTTGAGGACTGTAATGTGGTAATTTTAAAAACTTTATGTATTTTTAACACTATATTTATGCTTCAGACAGAGACAATGATAAAGATTACTCTGTGTTTTTGCAGAAATAAACAGTAAAGATGTTTTTTTTTCCTCCCTTCTTCAGATCCAGGGCTTTAACGTGAGCGGCAGCGAGTTTTCTTACGCCAGCGACTGCGCCGGATTCTTCTCCCCCGGGATCTGGATGGGTCTGATGACGAGTCTCCTCATGGTCCTGATCCTCACCTACGGCCTCCACATGATCATGCAGCTGCGAACCATGGACCGCTTCGACGACCCCAAGGGCCCCGCCATCTCTGTGCCGCAGACGGAGTAACACACACACACACACACACACTTCTGAAGTCTTCATCCCTCTCTCTCTCTCTCTGCTGATGCTTCCTCTTCCTCCCTTTTTCCTCCCTCTTCATCCGTAGTTGAGCATCGATCAGAATAAAAGTCAACGTTGGTTTTAAATCGAGGATCTGAGACTCGAGTCCTGAGTTTGTGCCTCTGGTTTGATCACGTCTCTCAAAGAAAACTCTCAGACACACAAACACTTAATTAGACTCCCGATAAAAAAATAAAAAACTGGGACTATTGAGACTTTTTTTTGCCCATATTAAGTTGAAAGTCTGAGATAAAAAGTCAAATTTATGGGATGATGAGTCAAGATTTCAACATTTCTATCTCAAAGTTTTGACTTTTTATGGGCTAAAAGAATTTCTCTCGTCTCTGCGCTCAGATACTGAAGACTTTTGTTTCATTGTGGATCTGCAAAAGAGAAAAAACAAGTTTTAGAAACATCATGAAACATTTTCATCAGACAGAGTCAAAGAAATTTGATCTTAATATTCTCTCATTTTGAATTGGATGTTCCTAAAAAGTTTGGACAGGTTCAACAAAAGACTTAAAGCTGATGAAGGCTCTAAGGAACTGTCTCTTTAAGAAACATTAAGGTGATATGGAACTGTCTCTTTAAGAAGCATTAAGGTGATAAGGAACTGTCTCTTTAAGAAACATTAAGGTGATATGGAACTGTCTCTTTAAGAAACATTAAGGTGATAAGGAACTGTCTCTTTAAGAAACATTAAGGTGATATGGAACTGTCTCTTTAAGAAACATTAAGGTGATATGGAACTGTCTCTTTAAGAAACATTAAGGTGATATGGAACTGTCTCTTTAAGAAACATCAAGACACTATGGAACTGTCTCTTTAAGAAACATTACAGTGATATGGAACTGTCTCTTTAAGAAACATTACAGTGATATGGGACTGTCTCTTTAAGAAACATTAAGGTGATATGGTACTGTTTCTCTTTTGATCACGTCTCTCAAAGAAAACTCTCAGACACAGAAACACTTAATTAGACTCCCGATAAAAAACTATTGAGACTTTTTTTTGCCCATATTAAGTTGAAAGTCTGAGATAAAAAGTCAAATTTATGGGATAATGAGTCAAGATTTCAACATTTCTATCTCAAAGTTTTGACTTTTTATGGGCTAAAAACAACCTCAACAAAGCAAAGTTTTAATTTTTATGTATTTATTTTAATTTATTTTGTGTTTTTAACTGGCAGATATGAGCTTCCATACCACACTTACTGCTTACTCTCTGTGTAGTTGTGTAGTTGTTGTTCAATATTTAATATGACACTCACACGTTTGTGTTTCTCCATCATAAAATGCTATTTAATTAATACTAATTATTTTGTGCTAAACAACAACAACAAAAAAAAACGCTCTCTCACACATTTTGCTCTTTCTGTCCCTAAAAATCTGTCGTAGACAAACATGACGGTTTCGTTATGTCTGCCTCCATGAACAGCATCCACAGTGATTTAAATATAAAAAGCTTTTGCTAATTTATTAAATAATTACTTAGGTTATAGTGAATTTACTTTATCATACTTCATATACAGATATTTTTTACTTACATTGATTCTGACGTTGATTCCCAGAGGCACAAACTGAGGTTTTTGTTTCAGTCTCTGTGAGTAAATGTTCTCCATCAAAGGGATTCATCTGTACATAAAGGGACTAAAGTAACTTATGAAATATAAGAATTATGAAATATTATTTATTGATGGAATTATTCTCTGTGTGAGTTTGTGTTTGTGAGTAGAAAAAGTGAAGTGTAGCCGTCGGGATGAAAGATAAAAACATATCTGTTCCAGTATTCTTCGACTTTAGAGGAACACTATTCTGTTTTTTTTTCCTGTTACCATAAAAATGAAGATGCATTTGTTGAAAGTCAGACGTTCACCGACGCTGATCTGCACTAAAATATGCTCCATTTTTGTTTTTGATGATTTATAGTGAATCAAACGTGAGTCTTGTGTTGTTGTTCTGCTGCTGTGAACCCAATAAAACACCTGTGTTAAAAAAAAAAACCTGATGTCATGAAAATCTATAAACATTTCCTCCCTTATTGTTTGGATTTTATTCAAAATGTGGAGAACAAAAGTGTTTTTCAAGTGAGGGATATATTATTTTAATAAACAGACGATTGAGGCAGTAACATAAAAGAAAATCAGAACATTATTACAACATTAATTTACATGGATATTCAATCAAGAGGATACAAGAAATAAAATGAGCACAGAATTAAATATGTAAAAGAATTTCTCTTGTCTCTGCGCTCAGATACTGAAGACTTTTGTTTTATTGTGGATCTGCAAAAGAGACAAAAACAAGTTTTAGAAACATCATGAAAGAAATTTGATCTTAATGTTCTCTTATTTTGAATTTGATGTTCCTAAAAAGTTCAGACAGGTTCAACAAAAGACTGTGAAAGTTCATGAATGTTGGAAAAACATCTGTTTGGATCATGGAGCCAGGTTCACCACTTTGTCAACAACTGCGTGAGCAAATAGTCCAACAGTTAAGGTGATATGGAACTGTCTCTTTAAGAAACATTAAGGCACTATAGAACTGTCTCTTTAAGAAACATTAAGGTGATATGGAACTGTCTCTTTAAGAAACATTCAGGTGATATGGACCTGTCTCTTTCAGAAACAGTAAGTTGATGTGGAACTGTCTCTTTAAGAAACATAAGGGTTATATGGAACTGTCTCTTTAAGAAACATTAAGGTGATATGGAACTGTCTCTTTAAGAAACATTACAGTGATATGGAACTGTCTCTTTAAGAAACATTACAGTAATATGGCACTCTCTCCTTAAGAAACATTAAGGTGATAAGGAACTGTCTCTTTAAGAAACATAAAGGCGCCATGGAACTGTCTCTTTAAGAAACATCGAAGCACTATGGGACTGTCTCTTTAAGAAACATCAAGGCGCTATGGAACTGTCTCTTTAAGAGACATCGAAGCACTATAGAACTGTCTCTTTAAGAAACATCAAGGCACTATGGATGTTTCTTAAAGATACAGTTCCATTGTGCATTGATGTTTTTTAAAGAGACACTGTGGGACTGTCTCTTTTAGAAACATATAGGCGCTATGGGACTGTCTCTTTAAAAAACATTAAGGTGATATGGAACTGTCTCTTTAAGAAACATCAAGGTGATATGGGACTGTCTCTTTAAGAAACATGAAGGTGATTTGGAACTGTCTCTTCAAGAAACATCAAGACACTATGGAACTGTCTCTTTAAGAAAGGAAGGAAGGAAGGAAAAAACAGTAAAGTTTATCAGTTTGAACATTAAGTTTCTCGTCTTTGTGGATTTAATTGAATATATTTATGTTCAGTTACTCACACAAACAGGTGTAAGACACCTCCAGGTATTTGTAGATGTGGTAACACGGGTCTCCAAACTCTGCGTTACTCGCTGTGACGGTGCAGATGTTTTTCCCGTTACACCTGTGAGTTCAGAGGTGATTAATGCACCTGTCATTGCGCTAACCACCATCTCTGGATCTTTAAGAGCGTTTACCTTTCTGCCACTCTGCTCACGGGCCTGGAGCAGCGAGTGTTCTGGAGCTCGAACACCGGACGCTGGAAGGTGCAGGTCGACTGATCCCGACGTCCGTAATGAGCGCCGAACACCTCGATCACCTGACCCACGTCTGACAAACACAGGAGGAGGAACGCGGTTATTTTCAGTGTTTAAATACATTCATGTTTATAATGTTAGAGCCATAAATAAATAAATAAATAAATAAACGCAGGAGTGTGATCGTACCACAGTGAAGAGTCGTGAAAGAATTCTCACAAACGATTCGATGAACTGTGAAAGAGAAGAATCAGATCAGACATCAAACTTAGAGGATGGTAAATTCAGACGTCTTACACTCAGGTTTATTATGTTCTTCTGTGTCAAAATTCTTTATAATATTTCTTCCGCCCACTTTTTTGGCCCTCATCTTCTTCCACAAATTTCAACCGATTTTCACCGTTCAAACTTCAAAAACGACCGGCTCGTTCAGGACATTCCATGTATGACTTTTCTTACCGGTTTCTCAAATATTTTCAGAGATATTTTACTTTTTTCACGATTTTTCTCCCATAGAGAATGAATGTAGACCATTGGTTCCCAACCTTTTCCAATTTTTTTTTTTTTATTTTTTTTTAAATCTCAAAACATTGATTTTTTTTGTCACAGAATTTTGTCTTTATTTTTCAAAATTTCCACTTTTCATCTTAAAATATGGACCTTTATATCCAAAAGGTAAAAATAATTCTTTGTAAATGTTACATTTGGAAAACTTCACTAAAGCTTGATTTAAATAAAATTGCAAATTCAATTGAGATCGCAATATCTGCCAGAAAAATCGCAATTAGATCTTCTTCTAAAATCGTTCAGCTCTACTTTGACGCTTCAGTACATCGACTGTTTTAGCCTTGATAATAATAACTAAGGTTTCACGGGGCCTTAAAATCACTCCAACCTTAATAATGTGACACTTTTCTTCTTCTTTAATAAAAGGTGAAAGTGTAGAGCAGGTGTTTCTTACTGGCTGGGAGGCAGGTGAAGTTGGTCTGGATGTATTTGGAGATGCCGTAACAAGGATCAGACGTTCGGACGACGTCAGCGTTCAGCTCACAAACTTTCCTTCCATCACACCTACGAGAGAATTAAAGACACAGGAATAAATCTTAGATATTAATAATGTAATAACCTAGATCAGTGGTTCCCAAACTTTTCCAACTCAGGGCCGACTTGTAAAGCTCAAAAATGTTTGAGGCCCATCTCCAACCCAATAAAAACAGCAGCTATATCATGTTTTTTTTTTAGAACCCCACTTGTACCAATGACCCAAAATGTAATAAAGACTCAAAATCTTTTAACTGGTCATTAATTTAACAGATCTTAAACCAAAAACCTCAGAATTTTTTGCCCAAAATACAACAACTTGTTACATTCTGGGTTTGACTAACTTCTTTTTGTAACATTTCAGGCTCTGCACTTTTGTTCCATCTTCACAAAGTTTTAAAAATTTGGGTTTAATTACATTTAATTTTTTATCATATTTCAGGTCATTGTTACCTATGGGGCTTTAACACAACTTCTTAGACTTTTTTTAAATACATGAATACCTGAACTGTTTTCATTTCCTTTAAAACTTAACTGAGTTTTATTTTAAATATTATTCCGTAAATTTGTATCTTTTTTTTTCTTTTTAAATGCTTACCTAAAATAAATTTCATACTATTTTGGAAATGATTTCACGGCCCACTTGCAATACCTTCACGGCCCACCAGGGGGCCACGACCCACAGGTTGGGAATCATTGACTTAGATAAATGTAGATATTTGAGGTGTTTACGGGTTCGTACCTTCGCCTGAGAGCGTCCACGGTTCCACGCTGAGAACATCTGACGTTGGCGAGCTGTTGAGGCGATCGACCTTCGCTGCAGGTTTCTCTGTCCAAACGTCCGTAAAGAGCTTCGTCCACTCGGATCACGCCGCCGTCTGCCACACAAACGGGAAATAAAACAATATTTACACAAGTTTTCATTACCCTTCCTCTTGTGTTAGGGTCGCCACTGACCCGTTTTAGTTTTTAAATGCATAAAAGAATCACTTAAAGTTGGTTTACTGCATCAAGGCTTCTTGACTTTGTCAGGAACGTTGATTCCAACAAAATTATTAAAAAAAAAAAAATCTCAACATTATAAAATGCCCTGGTTGAAATTGTGTCACTTGTTGTGTTAGGGTCGGTTTTGACCCGGTTATAAAAATAAGATTATAAACCAATATTTAGAGCCAAAATTGAAATCATAAGTGCACTGTCAGCCATTACAATGACAGACACCTCCTCTCCCAATCATGTGAGCTTCACTCATTTGTGTTTCCAATGCAAAAAGTTTCTCTGCAAAGACACAAAAAGTGTCACTTTTTGCCACACATGCATCTGAAAACATGCACGCTCACAAATCAATATTTTGTTTTATGACCTGTTCTGTGTTTCCATGTGTTTATATTAAAGTTCTATTGCTGGAAAAATATATATTTTTGCATTTTTTTGAAAAAATATATGTATGGGTCAAAACTGACCCGAACACTATAGATGTTACTATAGTTGCTAATTTTAACATGAAAAAATAAATAGAGCAAATTTATTTCAGAGATGTGTTCTTTACCCCTCAATAATAGTCAGGTAACACAAAAACCTTTGGTTTATTTATAGGATTCTCTTTAGGTTATTTTTTCTGCTTTTTATTGAAATCAAGAGGTTTACTGCTAAACATTGGGCCCTGAGACCCACACCAAAAATATGAAACCCAATATTTTCATGGATAAGGAAGCCTTACAAGGAAACCAAGAGATAACAAAAAACTTGATCATATGTTTTGTTTTTAGTGTATTTTAAAGCTTATTTATGAGGCGGGTCGCTACCGACCCTAACACCATAGATGTTACCAGAAAGCTTACACAGGAGGAGGGTTAAATCAAAAGAATAATAAAACTGCAATGTCTGAACAAAGCGAGACAGGATATTAAATTCTTATTTTCCTCTTTTTTCTCTCCGATAATTTTCGTTTTTGAAATCTGTTTTTTTTTTCAACCCTGTGATGAATGAATTATAAAAGTCAGTGTCAGGATTTTTAGCATAAAAAAAAGTTTTCCATTTTTTTTCTTCAAATATTTGTAACTTAGCATTCAACTTAAAACACTGTGAACTTAATGTAAATATGACTTTTTTTTAATGTGATTTCGTGAATAACCATATTTTTTAATGCTTTGAGAAACATTTTAACACTGAATAATTTATAGTTTATATGTTTTTCCACCCTCAAATGTTAAAAGTATATAAGTTTTTCAGGCTCTAAAAAGAATAAAAATATCCTGACACAGGCTAATATGAATTTCCACCACATGAACCACTTAATTTAGGAATAAATAACTTTTAAACATGGTTAAAATTGTAGAAAAAATTGGTTGAAAACTTCTGCAAGGGAATTATTGGTTGATTTGGGCGCCCCCTTGTGGTTAAAACAGTCTTTACACCAATTATGTTCATCCATAAAAAGCTCATCCTACTTTTTTTAACAGCCTAATATCAAACTTTCCTTTCTTATATATTAATAAAAATAATAAATGTGCATAAAAGAATGTTATTTAATCTTTTATGAGAACTTTGAAATATGACTTTGGTAAAATCGCTGTGGTTTGAAACAGCAAAATTACCCGTAAAGAAAAAGTCTTTCTTCTTTTTTATGTTCTTGTTTGTTTTTGGGGTCATAAAAAAAACAAATAATAATAATAATTAAGTCTAACGGAGTTTTAATAAACATCAACACTCACCACAGCTCAGGTGTTGAACGCTGACGTTGTCGTCACAGATCGTAATCGTCTCTTTCGCATCTAAAAAAAAAAACAAAAATAAAAAATAAAATTAAGTTTAATTTAATTAAAGCATTTTGTTTTAAAGTTGTGTGTGTAAGTGTTTTGATTTACCTGCTATCGTGAGCAGACATGTCGCTGTCAGCACTGAAAAAGACAAAAATGATGCTGTTAGACTCAAATATTGGATTTAAAATCAATATAAAGGAATTAATGAGAAGTTATTTAACAAAAGCACAATATTGTATAAGTACATTACACTCAAAAGGTTTCAATTAAAACAATACACTTTAACGAGGCACTTGAAGAAAAAAGGCCGTAATGAGGCAACAATATTAAAAAATAAAACACTAAAATATTTTAAAGTCAGGATAATATTTATATTCTACGTTCAAAGATCATTATCACGGCTTTAAATATTATAACAATATTTGTTGGTATAGTGTAAATTATATAAAGATTGAGGATGGGAAATTTACAGTTTGTAATATTTTAAGATACAGTGTTTAATATTTAAAGGTACATTAGTAATAAATAAAGGTATAGTGAGTAATATCAAAAGTTACAGTGTTAAATATTTAAAGGTACAGTGTGCACAGTTAGAATTATTTACAGGTAAAGTATCTAATATTTAAAGATACATTGTTGTAATAAATAAAGTTACAGTGTTTAATATTTAAAGTTAGTATTCAACATTTAAAGTTAGTGTTTAATATTTTAAGTTATAGTGTTTAATATTTAAAGTTAGTGTTTAATATTTAAAGTTAGTGTTAAATATTTAAAGTTAGTGTTAAATATTTGAAATTATAATTGTATTATACTAAGTTAAAGTGTATAATATCTAAATTTACAGTGTTAAATATTTAAAGTTAGTGTTCAAAATTTAAAGTTAGTGTATAATATTTTAAGTTATAGTGTTTAATTTTGTAAATTATAATTGTATTATACTTTGTTAAAGTGTAGAATACCTAAAGATACATCTAATTTATAAATGTACAGTGTATAATATTTAAATTTACAGTGTTTAATATTTAAAGGTACATTAGTAATAAATAAAGGTATAGTGTGTAATATCAAAATGTACAGTGTTAAATATTTAAAGGTACAGTGTGCACAGTTTGAATTATTTACAGGTAAAATATCTAATATTTAAAGATACATTATTGTAATATATAAAGTTACAGTGTTCAACATTTAAAGTTAGTGTTTAATATTTTAAGTTATAGTGTTTATATAATATATTTTCATATATTTGGTTGCACCACCTGACATTTTTGGGTGCTCAAATTAAAAATACTAAAAAATAATGAACCTAAAATCTTTGAAATGTTGGTCAACTACTGAAATCTGTTAGAAAACATAATTCTTCTCTCAGAAATATGTTTTTATCCATTTTCAAAGAACTTTTTAAAGATAAGTTTTGTCTTTTTGTCATTGACCCATATACGTCATTAAAAAGCCCCATTTGATCTTAAGTGAAATAAATTTGAAAACTGTTTCATACAAGTACAAGAAACATACATTACTTCTTAAAAATCAAGATAACTGAGAAATAAAACACAATTTACAACACGACTAAATACTTGAAGTCATTTAAATTTGACTTTTAACATTTGAAACTGACACAAAAAGCACATTTAAATCTTATTCTTCAACAAAAAGTCATTTAAAAGTTCATCTGATACATGCAACAACAAAAAAAAACAACAAATGAAATGTAAATATGTAATATCTGAATACTCACTTAAAGCTGTGCTGAGTCTGGAGAAGAACATGATGCTGGTTTCAGGTAAAAACTGTAGTTTGAACATCAGCTTTAACACCTGTATTTATACCGACTGATCCAGGAAACAGAAACATAATAATAAATATAAAATATTGACCTGTTTCTGACGTCACAGGGCTCAGTGGGTGCAGCGACTCTGATAAAGGTCGTAAACGTACGAATATAATCACTAACAGGAAACACAGAAAGATTCAGAGAAGGAAGCTCGTAAAGTCATTTAAAGGGAAATTACGTGAAGATTTCTCCTTATGTTTAAGTTAATTTTATTGTTCTGAGTAATGTACGTTTACTTTAACCTCTTCATTCCTTAAAGGAAGAGAGTGACCCAGTTTACTCAGGATTTACTATAAAGGCTCAAGTTTCTTTGTTGTTATCTGGGATCATTGCTGATAAAAAAATAACTTCCTGATCCCAGAAACGATGCATCAAATACTTTTATTAATGTGACAAATTGTACACAGTCGCATAATAAATGAAACAAAATCAAACTAAAGGGTTTGTTAAAGCTTTTTTATTCATCTGCTCCATAGAATTCCATAGAAACCCATCAATCCTAGATCATCCTGTTAACTCATTTTCTTTTGTCCATTTTATTTCATTTATTTAAATTGTCATTAATCTGCACTGTTATTATTTTTACAATGTAAAATATTGTTTTACCTGTTTGTTCTTTTTAACATTTTCAATGTAAAGTGACTTTGAGTTTTTGAAAAGCGCTCTATAAATAAAATGTATTATTATTATTATTATTTTTTTTTTATTATTATTATTATTATCTGCTAGAAAGGAAGTGTCATAACCTGCAATGATTCCCAACCTGTGGGTCGTGGCCCCCTGGTGGGCCGTGAAGGTATTGCAAGTGGGCCGCGAAATTATTTCCAAAAAAGTCTGAAATTTATTTTATTGTAATTACATAAAGATACGAGGAACACATTTAAAAAGAAAAAAAAAGATACAAATTTACAGAATAATATTTAAAATAAAACTCAGTTAAGTTTTAAAGGAAATGAAAACAGTTCGGCTATTCATGTATTTAAAAAAGTCATCTAAGAAGTTGTGTTAAAGCTCCATAGGTAACAAGAACTGAAACATAACAACGACCTGAAATATGATAAAAAAAATAAATATAATTAAACCCAAATTTTTAAAACTTTTTGAAGATGTAACAAAAGTGCAGAGCCTGAAATGTTACAAAAAGAAGTTCGTCAAACCCAGAATGTAACAAGTTATTATTAGGTTTTTGGTTTAAAAACCTGTTAAGAATATTTTTAAAAACATATTCTACCACCTTGAGGATTCTCATATCACTACAATCAGCTGAAGTTTTATTTTGGTTCTTTTCAAAATCTCATGAAATCATCCACTTGGATAATTTTAGGGAAAATTATTGCTTAATTTTCAAGAAGTTGCAGCAAGAATGACATCAAAATAGTTACTTTTTCTTTTTAAATAAGTGTTTTCTGCATGAAATAAAAACATATTTACTAAAAAAATTTAATAAAATAGATTAAAATAGTTTGCAAAAACCGCCCAGTGTGTCAAATGTGATACAAGAAATTTATCATTTTTTGTGGATTTTGGACAAAATTGTTATTTTCTGACTATTTTTTGTTGGGTTAACAAACTTATGTTTTTTAAGTTATTGAACTTTAGTGAACTCGAAGTTGAGGTGTGGTACTTTTATTTACAGTATTTCATCACAAACTGTTCTTTAACCTGATTCAAAGGCAACAAACAATAAAAGCTGTTTGATTCTCCAGGTGTGTCAGACTCTTAAAGTTAATAAATGACTAATTGTGAAAAGGAAAGAAAAAAAAAACTCACGGTGAATTCGCAGAAGGAAGGATTAACTCACCACAGTGACCAACAAACAAAACAAACGACTGAGAAGAATATTTCTCTCTTTATTGCTTCAGTGTAAACTGGACGATCAGAAACATCTTACGTCATTTTCTTTTATAAATGACTCTCTGAAACTTCACAGAGCTTTGGAGCAGAAGAACGATATCTTCTTATAACAGTTGTTGTCGTTGATGTTGTCGAATCCTGTTGGGACAAAAAATAAATAAATAAATAAAGGGATTGAAGCAGAATTTTGTGTTGTCGTGGTAACAATGAGCTCCTGTTTCCTATTTATTTATTTATTTTATTTATTTATTTGGATCCCCATTAGCTGCCACCAATGCAGCAGCTGCTCTTCCTGGGGTCATATTCAAAACAGTCAACAAAAAAGTGCAGAATAACAACGTGTAAAATACAAGTTCAATCAGCAAAGAACAGCAGAAAACGTACAAAGTTGAAATACACTTATGAAAGAAAAAACAACTTTCCCATCTATATCAAATACTAGTACTTAAATAACAAAACAACTAAACAAACAAACAAACAAAAAGACACCTATATACATAAAAAGCCAGTATTTACGTTCCTGATGTCGTGTTAAAATGTTTTTTTAAAAGTCGCTTAAAAGCAGCTCTACTAATGCGCTAGTGGGTTGAATATATTTTACTGTGCAGTGATTTTTGTTTTGTTTTTTTTCCTTTTATAAATTGTTTTAGTTTTTATCTTGGTTTCGTTCTTTCGTTTTACACATTGCTTCTACTGAGTGCTCCTTGTTCGGGGATGGGAGGGGGGGGTTATGGGATTAAAAAATGTTGTCATGTATTGTAAGGCAAGTGATATATGTATATAATTTTGAAAATCAATAAATATATGCGTTTAAAAAAAAAAAAAAAAAAAAGTAGCTCTACTAGATCAAACAGCTTGTACGTACTGGTGGATTTACCATCATGGAAACATAAAGATATTTAGGAAATCAACAAGTACTCATACCAACGTTGTTATTGATATATTGATATTTTAGATCGACCCGCCCTCCACTACTGCGAAGGGCAAAAAAGATCAGACTCAGTGAGTTAATCTGAGCCGTGGGACTAAAGAGTAGGAGCAAAGTCGTACCCCTGAAGTGCATCTCCATGCAGTCTTCTCCTTTGCCCCAGTTGTTTGGTTCTCCTGGGCTCCAGCTCTTGAAGTCGAAGAGGCTGCCGTCGCTCCACAGCCACACGCCCTCCTGAAAGAGACCATTTCTCTGTGAGCGGGCGGTAACTTAAAACATATTTACAAAGACCCAGAATCTACAGGGGTTGGACAATGAAACTGAAACACCTGGTTTTAGACCACAATAACATCTTAGTCTGGTGTAGAGCCTCCTTTTGCTGCCAATACAGCGTCAAATCGTCTTGGAAATGACATATACAAGTCCTGAACAGTTGTCAGAGGGATTTTAAGCCATTCTTCTTGTAGGATAGTGTCCAGGTCACTACGTGATGCTGGTGGAGGAAAACGTTTCCTGACTCCTCTAAAACACCCCAAAGTGGCTCAATAATATTTAGATCTGGTGACTGTGCAGGCCATGGGAGATGTTCAACTTCACTTTCATGTCCATCAAACCAATCTTTCACCAGTCTTGCTGTGTGTATTGGTGCATTGTCATCCTGATAGACCCTGTAAACTGGAGACCTTTGACGTGTCAGTGTATATCCACTTTAAAACAAAACACAGAAGAAGTCCTGTGGAATGTATCCGAGTTTAGTTTGATGTACAAACGTGTCATAATCTTTTAGAAACAACTTCCATCAGCTTTGTCTCCACAGCTACTGCCCTACAAACGTGACACGTACTGTAGAAGTATTTTCTCACCTCTTGTTATTTAAATGGCACCTTAATGTCTGCACCAACTGATTTTTGGAAAGTTTGCTGTTGTCTGTCTTCCACAACTTCAGAATGGATTTTTCTCTTTTTCTTTTTGTTTATAGGTTCATATTGAATTTTGACATAAATTTTATAATTTATCCAAATACAGGTTATGTATATTTCCTCTTAAAGTCTGTTTTCTTTTCTTATTTGATATATGGGCGTGCCACAGTCTGAAGATGTATCTGCATTTAAGGGGTGTCCCATTTCTAAGTCACAAAATAGACCTGAACACTTGGTTTTGAGGGCTACTAAGATTTGTACGAGTGAAATGTGCCACTAAACTCACATCTTTATTTCAAACACACCCACCTTTGCTGCGTCATTTCCTCCGATCCAAATGTTGACGAGTTTCCCGGCCATCATCTTCAGGTTATTCTGGATGAAAGCGCGTTGCTCTTTGGAATGAAGAGAAACCAGATTTCCACCTTGAGTCGTGCAGTATTTCTACAAAAAAAACGATAAAACACAGAGTGAGGACGTGGAGTTAAGGTACACCGCAAAAACTGAAATCTAAGTAAGTCATTACGTCTTATTTTTAGTAACATTTATCTTAGTTTTCTTGATTTGAGCCACATTCACCAGACCAGGTCATAAAAATGTCTTATTTAAAGTTTTTTAAGACAAAAATGAGGTGTAAATTGCTTGTAACAAGATAATAAGATAAAAGATTCTTGTTTTAAGACATCTTTCTAATTTTAAGAAACTCATCTTATCCCATTGGCAGATTTTTTTGACTTGTTACAAGCAATTTACACCTCATTTTTGTCTTTAAAAAACTTGAAATAAGACATTTTTATGACCTGGTCTAGTAAATGTGGCTCAAATTAAGAAAAATAAGATAAATGTTACTATAAATAAGACATAAAGACTTGCATAGGTTTCAGTTTTTGCAGTGTACAAACTGAAACAGACGTGATTTGAACATTATTTAACTGCTCACCTCTGCGTCGGCCCAGTCCATGCCGACGTGATGGTACATGTAACATCTTGATCCAAACTGGGTCCAACCAGTGGGACAAGCTTTACAGGCTGAAAAAAAACAACACATTTCAAATAAATCTGAGCAAATAAGCAACAAATAATGTGAAAGTAAAAGTGTTATGTATGTATGAGAGTTAAACATGAACATTTCTGTCCACCACCTTCTATTACAAGGTCCTTACATGCCTGTGGACAGAGAAAACAACTTTTTAGAGTCAGTTTAAGGTTTTACATCAAAATAAAAAGAGTTTCATTGATCTAAACATGTTTAATTTGCAGCTAATAATCTTGGCGTCCACATACAGTACAGGCCAAAAGTTTGGACACACTTTCTCATTCTCATCAAAGTTTTTGCAGTTTTCCGGACTGACTGACTTCATTTCTTGAAGTAATGATGGTCACTCGTTTTTCTGTAGTTAGCTGATTGGTTCTTGTCATAATATGAATTTTAACAGTTGTCCAATAGGGCTTAATCTGACTTCTGCACAACACAACTTATGGCGCTTTTCCACTCTACAATTCCAGCTCTACTCTACTCGTCTCTACTGGGTTTGGTTCTTTTCCTCTAGCCCGACTACAGACTCACGGTGGGCGTGGATCTTATAACACAGCTGCGCTAAAGTGCTGCGCAGAAGTGCGTGCATGTTCATCTATAACGCCACACAAACATCATTTTGTACTAACATATGTGCCACCGTGGTCTTTAAAGGAAAAAAAAAGCTTTAAAAAGATTTCATTAAAGGAATACAGCGGCTCAATGTGGGTCGTCATGACAACGGAGGTAAACAACAGCCTGGTGCTGCTGCACGCGGAGGAAAACGAAGGAGCTGCTTCCTGACATCAACTCTTCCCTGGATCCAGTGAGATCACTTTAATTTTTGATTTTTGGGCCTGGTATAGCAGAGATTTGTTGTTGATCAATCATTCTTCTTTGAACTGGTTTTCCTTTTTGGTTCCCTGTGGATTAATGGACTGATTGGTGCTTAAAGACTCTCGTGGCAGACAGATCGCTCCTGCACCGACCAACTTTGATTTAATTTAAAANTTCATTATTTTTTAGTATTTTTAATTTGAGCACCCAAAAATGTCAGGTGGTGCAACCAAATATATGAAAATATATTTATATGTTCCTGTTATTTTTTCTGTGTGAAATTATTGGCAAGTATCTCTCAAGTGTCTGTAGTGACTCATACATTTTCATTTTGTGTGTTTCATTTCTTTTATTTGTGAATAAGATAAATAATTTGATGTTAAAATAACATTTCACATTATTACATTGGTTGTACCACCTGACATTTTGGGGGTTTGAGGAACCAAAACACAAAAAACATGTTATATTTTAATATTTTAAAGATGTGTTCAAATAACACAGGTTTCATAGAATAAAGAAATACATGTGATGAAATACTCAATTCATGATGGAAGGAAATATTGCACTCAGACACAAAAAAAGGGGACGTCACCTCATTGACCCCAAACACAATGAAGTTGAATCTTATCTCATAACTTTCAGTTCAAAAGTGAATTTTAGTTTTTACTTATGAGGCTTCACTGATCTTTAATAGCAAGGAGAAATTTAAAAAATGCACATTTGACAATAACTTTAGCAGCTAAAATAATAATATCTGACTTTACATATAGAGGAAATAATAATTATAAACTTACATCAGCTCCAATCCACAGTCCAGTGGACACGCAGAGGAGCGCCACCAGCTGGAGACACGTTGCCATCTGTGTGGAACGGTATATTTATCAATAAGTGTTTGTTTTTGATCAAAATGAAAGATAAAGGAAGTTTAAATGTGAAGTGAATTCAGGAAAACTGTACCTTTGTCGTGATGAGCGGATGAAGCGAAGTTGTGTCCCTACAAAGTGTTTTTATCCTCCCTGTGTGTGTTTACCAAGCGTATATTTAAACAATGTTTGCTTATTCTTACAAAAAATATTAGTAATACTGACATCTCCAGGCTGAGAAACTAGAAAACAGAATATTCTGCAAACACATGTAGAGGATTATTGACTTTCTGCGATAGCTCGAAGCTTCACTACGGGAATTTAAATACGACTGTTTCACTCACGGTATTGATTTAATGAAAGTTGTAGTAGTGACAGATGCTGTTAAAATAGAAATCAGGCACAGTTTAGGTTCAGTTCCTTTACATTAAGGTGAAAACAAAGTTCATCCAACACCTCGACCCCTCGGGTTTATTTAGAAAAGCCACGAGCGACGAGTCAAGTCAGCTCTGTTTACATTTAAATCATTCAAGGTCAAGCAAAGTGTTTCACAGGGAGCAGATGGAAAACACCAAAACAAGAGAGTACAACTTTCTTTAATGAGCAGAAACAGACGAATGTTGGAGTTTTTAAACTTGCTGCAGGAACTAATGCAAATAATAACAACAGGAGGATTTACAACCTGAATTCTATCAGAATTAAGATGATTTTCAGATCCTATTCAACACGTTTAATTTAATTTAACCCTGTGGTCACTACAGTGGACACCTAATTAAAAGTTATTTACTCCTAAATTCAATGGTTCATGTGGTGGAAATTCATGTTTTTATTCTTCTTAGGCGCCTGAAAAAAATGTTTTCCTTTCTTTTTCCAAACACATATTGGTCAATGACAAAAAGAGGGTCTAAAAACGTATTTTTAAAAAGTTCTTTGAAAATGGATAAAAACATATTTCTGAGAGAAGAATTATGTTTTCTAACAGATTTCAGTAGTTGACCAACATTTCAAAGTTTTTAGGTTCATTATTTTTTAGTATTTTTAATTTGAGCACCCAAAAATGTCAGGTGGAGCAACCAAATATATGAAAATATATTTATATGTTCCTGTTATTTTTTCTGTGTGAAATTATTGGCAAGTACCTCTCAAGTGTCTGTAGTGACTCATACATTTTCATTTTGTGTGTTTCATTTCTTTTATTTGTGAATAAGATAAATAATTTGATGTTAAAATAACATTTCACATTATTACATTGGTTGTACCACCTGACATGGAAATTGTTCCAGTCACCAATGAAGTGAAAAAACCTTTTTTATCAGTATTTCAGAGAAATCTACAAACTTTTCCACTTGGTCACAAATGTCATTTGGGCTCCTCTGGCTGATGCAGTTTCCTGTTTCCTGTTTTATTCTCTTCACTTTAAAATAAAAGTCTAATGTTACGGTTGCACCACCCTGACATTTGACAAGGTGAAAATTACGGGACAAAAGTTTTTTACATTTCTCAACAGCTTTAAAATTCTTTTTATTTGCAAAGAATGTTTTATTTAAAAAGGTTCAAGCATAAAATAATGCCACTGTATTTTTAATTTCCATTTACAATAACTGACATTCAATTTTTAGAGTTTAATTACTGTGGATACTTGTCAGGACGGTTGCACCACCTGACATTTTGGGGGTTTGAGGAACCAAAACACAAAAAAACATGTTATATTTTAATAGTTTAAAGATGTGTTCAAATAACACAGGTTTCATAGAATAAAGAAATACATGTGATGAAATACTCAATTCATGATGGAAGGAAATATTGCACTCNATACAATTCCAGCTCTACTCTACTCGTCTCTACTGGGTTTGGTTCTTTTCCTCTAGCCCGACTACAGACTCACGGTGGGCGTGGATCTTATAACACAGCTGCGCTAAAGTGCTGCGCAGAAGTGCGTGCATGTTCATCTATAACGCCACACAAACATCATTTTGTACTAACATATGTGCCACCGTGGTCTTTAAAGGAAAAAAAAAAGCTTTAAAAAGATTTCATTAAAGTAATACAGCGGCTCAATGTGGGTCGTCATGACAACGGAGGTAAACAACAGCCTGGTGCTGCTGCACGCGGAGGAAAACGAAGGAGCTGCTTCCTGACATCAACTCTTCCCTGGATCCAGTGAGATCACTTTAATTTTTGATTTTTGGGCCTGGTATAGCAGAGATTTGTTGTTGATCAATCATTCTTCTTTGAACTGGTTTTCCTTTTTGGTTCCCTGTGGATTAATGGACTGATTGGTGCTTAAAGACTCTCGTGGCAGACAGATCGCTCCTGCACCGACCAACTTTGATTTAATTTAAAAGACTCTTTAAAGCCAACTATCTTTGCTGTTAACTTCTTTTTGGTTTAAAAAGGACTTTTAACTTCTTTAGGAATCATGAAGGAGCATTTTAGGGCTGTATTTTGTCTTCATTCAGTCTGGTTCTGTGCCGTCAGGTTTAAATGTCATTAAAAACCCGTCGCTGACTTATTCCTTTGCCTCTTGTAAGTGATTTGTTCAGAGTCAGAAGCTGCAGAGACGACATTCTCTGACCAATGAGTGACCGGCAGTCCGTCCACGTCACCTTTTAGTATCAGCTTTACTCTCTTAGAACCAGGGTAGAGCAGGTACTAAAAACTGGCGTCTGACGCGTAGTACCACGCTAATGGAAACGCAACACAAACCGGGTAGAGGTGAGTAGAGTAGGGCTGAGACGAGTCAGAGGAAAAGCGACATTAGTTTCCTCAGTTCACAAACACTTATTGAGTGTTGTTAAAGGAAAAGTGATGAAACAGTGATAAACATGAACCTGTCTCAGTTTTCTAGGAACATGTTCCTCAAAGTAAAGAAATAAAGTTGAAAATTGTAGATTCAATTCAAACATTCCCCAGAACTAAACCAATCATGTGGCCTTTTGTTTGTCTGATAATGTGACACAGCACCCGCCAGCAGAGGGCGGTGAAACAACAACAACAAAGAAGGAGACAAACAAGCTGTGTAGTGTAGAGGATTTTCAGTCTGTGCTGATTTTTATCCTGTTTTATAAAGATGTGAAGGACTAAGAGTGTGTGTGTAATAAGGAGAAGACGAGAGACTGATTTATTTTTCTGTTTATTCAACATCTGTTCAAACAGAACTGTCACAGTTTTTGGCACTGACACAGCCTGGTACAGGTGACATAAACGGATGATTTTTGTCAGGAGTTTCCGCCCTGGAGTTTTAATGGTGCATGGCGCAGAAGAAAGGTCTCTTTGGATCACAGGGGATATCGTTGACGAAATCCCTTCCTGTTGACATAAAAAAAAGAAGTAATGTCAGGTCTTTTTTATTCTCTGTGTATTAATTCGATTCATGCTGGGAATAAATGTCACTTTTTAACTTTAAGGTTTGTTACAGCAAAGGTTAAAGGAAATCTGGAGAAGTTTGGATCTTGCACTCGAAGACTAGATGATCCACAAAGTAAATACAGAGGAATTAGAGACTGATGTTTACCTTTGAAGTTCATTTCCATGCAGTTTTCATGTCCCCCGGCGTTGTTTGGCTCGCCTTTAGCCCAGAATTTGAAGTCAAACAAAGAGCCATCGCTCCACAGCCAAACTCCCTCCTGAAACCGAAGAAGTTAGTTTTTCTCTTCTATAAAAGTAGTTTGTGATAACTTCTCTTTTAGGTTTAATCCAATCCCACTACACCTGACCCTGACACCCACCTTTGCTGCGTCGTATCCTCCGAGCCACGTGGTCGTGTGCGCTCCAGTCACCTGCAGGAGGATGTTCCTGAGGAGATCGTACACTTCTTTGCTGTGAACTGAAGCCAAGTTTCCTCCGATTGTGGTGCAATATTTCTAGAAAAAGAAGAAGCAGAAAGATAAGAGTCGTGCTGTTTTTTTCTTGAAATATATAAAACATGTTAATGCAAACCTCTGCATCAGCCCAGGCCATGGCGTTGTGGTGGTAAACGTAACAAGAGGAGCCGAGCGGGGTCCAACCTGCAGGGCAAGCTGGAGGACAGGCCTGCAAAACAAAATATGAAGAGTTTGCATCAAAGAGAAGAGTTAAAAATGTGTGTGACTTTAGATAAAGAGCCAAAAAAAGAAGGTATTCAACGTAAAATTGGCTTACATCAGCTCCAATCCAGAGCCCAGTGCTCACACCGAGGAGCACGATCAACTGAAGACTTAATGCCATCTGTGCAAAGATACAGAAAAGTGAAATGGAGCTACAAAGAAGTTCTGTATCTTCAAGAAAAAACAACCAGGAGAAGAGAAGTGAACTGTACCTTGTGGTGGTGAAGTTGCACTTGCAGCAGATGCAGCTTTCTTCGTTCCTGAGTGTGAAATTATCTGTTTATATACACGAACTGTTTGTCTCTTTTGACAGAAAGTCAATAATTGCAAAGTCATGCAAAGTCATGCAAAGTTCGCAACTATTGACTCTTTACAATGAGACTAACGGAGGTTAGCCCCCAGGTTCATACCCAACCCGCGGCCCCTTTCTTTGCAAATTCGGGGAATTTATATAAACTGCAGTTCTCTGAGCGTCCACTAGAGGCTCACTGCAGAAAGACTGGAAAAACACCAACACAATGAAGATAATTTCTCATAACTTCTTTTTTTCTTGGTGATTCCAGTAAAATTTTAGATGATTAGATTGATAGATGGTTACTTTCTATGTGTTTTTAAAGGGTTTTTCAGTCACTGTTGTGTTTTTTTTTTTGTCATTATCCATCAATGCACGACAGCAGAGCAGAAGACGTAAGGTCCAAACGCTGCAGCGTAAAAAATCGATAAGAGGAACCGTTAATCAAGAACACGAACGATATCGATGGATTTAACCAGGGCTGAACGATTTTAGAAAAAGATCTTATTGTGATTTTTCTGGCAGATTCAGCGATTTTCTTTAAATCAAACTTTAGTGAAGTTTTCATAATGTACAGAAACATTTACAAACTTGACAGAAAATTACATCAAACCATCGAAACATCAAAAGCTTTTACTCTAATGTGAGGATGAAAATAAAAACTGAAGGTAAGAATTGTTTCTGACTTTGAGATAAAAGGTCAATATTTTAATATGAAAAGTGGAAATTTTTAGAAATAAAGACAAAATTCTGAGACAAAAAGTCAATAAACTTCCAGAGTTTAAGAAATCAATTAAATATTATGTGAAAAAAGTCCAAACTTTCTCATTTCAGGTCAAAATTTTAAGATGACAAAAGTCTAAGATAGGAAGTCTACATTTTGGAAAAAAAGGTAAAGTTGAAATTTTGATACAGAAAGTCAAAATTCTAAGATTTAAGTCAAAATTATGAGAAATAAAAACAGATGCAAAAAAAAAAATAATTAAAATAAGATTTTTCAATAAACTTCTAATTTTGACTCTTCTCAAAACCTGACTCTAACACCTATTCCTGCTTTTTCTAAACCGGACTTTTTAAATTGTATTTTTAGTTATTAAAACAGAACAAGAATAAAAAGAGCTATCTTTGACTCTTCACTTTTAAAAATGATGTAGTGCAAAATATTCTTAATTGTGTCAAGTTATAAAATAAATCAACATCAATCTCAAAGAAAAAAGGATTTTTCCAACAGTCTCACACTCAAAGACAGGTGTGTGTGAAACAGCTGATATAACAGATCCTGGGTCAGTCAGGAGCAGGAAAAAAAATCACAGCTTTAACGATCACATGATCACGATGTTTGAAATTAAGATTTCAATCAAAAAACGATAAATTGTTGAGCCCTAGATTGAACCATTTCTTATCGATTCCTTGAAACATTTGTGGTCGCTTTATTTTTCCAGAGCTGTATGTTTTGTAAACTGAGACACTTCCAGAGTCTGAAATCATCTTTAAAGTGAAGTTTGCAGGAAATTGCCATCAGTTTTCTTTTATTTGTTCGCACGCAACATCCAAACTTGTCTCCGCCTCCGTGGCTCAGTGCCAGCGGCTGCACATGCTCACTGCCACTGATCGTAGCCAACAGCAAACACAACATAGACGATAAAAAAAACAGCCCTGAGCACCTGCAGCATCGCGTGAGAGAAACTTAAGATCTGTAAACCCGACTTCCTGCAGGTAAATAAGGTTTTCTGCATAAAATCCTGCTGCAACTGGCTGATTATCATCCATAGCAGCTTCTACTCTCCGGAAACAACCGAGTCAACAAAAACATTTACACATCAGGCGAAGGAGAGTTTACAAAGAGATGAGGCAAATACAGACACCGTCACACACGTTTACAGACCCAGAGATGATGATTGGGCAAGATTGTTTCTGTAAAATATATAAAGTTAAGTTATTGAAATCCAAACTTTGAGATATGGTCCAAAAAAAATTGAGAAAAAACAGACAATTTTGAGATACAGTTAAAATTTTGATGGAAATAGTCAATAAATAATTTGGAGAAAAAGTCCAATTTTTGAGATCACAGAGAAAATTCTTGGATGAATTTAGAAATTTGGGAGCAAAAGTCAGAATTTTGAGATAAGGAAAACCCAAAACATTGAGAGAAAATAAAAGCTTTTGTAAAAAAAGTCAAAATTTTAAGTTGAAAAGTTGAAATTTGGGATAATTAAGTCAAAATCAGAGTTATAAAGTTGCAATATGTGATTATAAGTAAGTTCAAAATTGTGAATTTAAAGACAAAATTTTACAAAAAAAGTCAGAGTTTTGAGATAAAGGTCAAAGTTTTGGGATTAAAAACTCAAAACTTAGAGGATGACATCCAAATTTGGAGATAAGGAACAAAAAAAAATAAGAAACTAAAACAATTTAGAGATACAGTTGCAAATTTGGTGTAAAAAGTCAATAAATGTTAGATATTTTAAATAGAAAGTCGTTTTTTTTTTGGATGGTTGAGTGAAAATTTTAAGTTGAATGTAGAAATTTGGGAGTAAAAGTTAGAATTTTGAGACAAAAGGGAAAGAAATGCAATTAATCGTCAAAATTTTGAGAAAAAAATACCCGAATTTTGAGATAAGTAAAGGAAAACCCAAAACATTGAGAGAAAATACATATTTTGAGTAAATAAAGTCAAAATTTTAAGTTGAAAAGTTGAAATTTAGGAATTAAGTCAAAATCAGAGATATAAAGTTGCAATATGTGATTATAAGTAAGTTCAAAATTGTGAATTTAAAGTCAAAATTTTACAAAAAAAAGTCAGATTTTTGAGATAAAGGTCAAAGTTTTTGGGATTAAAAACTCAAAACTTAGAAGAAGACATCCAAATTTGGAGATAAGGGACAAAAAAATTACGGAAAAATAAAATTTGATGCAAAAGTCAATAAATATTTTGGAGAAAAATTCAAATTTTTGAGATAACAGAGAAAATTCTTAGATGAATGTAGAAAATTGGGAGCAATAGTAAGAATTTTGAGAGAAAAGGAAAATAATGAGATAAGTTATTTAAAATTTTTAGGAAAAATAATCCAAAACGTTGAGAGGAAATTATAAGGTAAAAAGTTGACATTAGGGAAAATAAAGTAAAAAACTGAGATATAAACTGAAACATGAGACCATAGATTAAAGTCAAAATAAGAGAAAAAGGACAAAAAAAAGAGGAAAAATATAATCACTCTGATATGAAGTCATATTTTTGAAATTAAAAAGTGAGAAATTTTCAGTGAACAGTTAAAAATTTTGGGACCTGCCATTGGCTACAGCAGAGTAAAGTGAAGGATCTGGAGTGGCCATCTCAGTCTCCTGACCTCAAACCTGCAGTTCATGCAAAACAGAGCAAGAATTTACAGGAACTGGAGGCTTTTTGCCAAGAAGAATGGTCAGTTTTACCATCTGAGAAAATAAAGGCCCTCATCCACAACCAGCACAAAAGACTTCACATCTCATAATTTAGACTTTAAAACTCGTAACTTTGACTTTTTATCTCAAAAAATGAACTTTTAATCTCAAGGTTTAGACTTTTTATCTAATAGTTTTTATGTTATATCTCAAAATTTTGACCTTTTATCCCATAATCACAATTCATCTCATAATTTCAACACTTTTTTAAATCTCAAAATATAAATTTCTTTTCTCAAAATCTGACTTCGTCTCATAATCTTTACGACTTACCTCAAGATCTTACTTTTAATTTTCATTCTTTTGCATTATCTCATAATTTAGACTTTAAAACTCAAAATTTAGACTTTTTAATTTAAAAAATATATATATCTCAAGCTTCAGCCTTTTTTTTATCTGATAATTTTGACATTTTATATTATAATTTCAAATTAAGACTTAAACTTTTGACTTTTATCATCTCAAAATTTGGACTTTCCAACTCATATTTAAAACTTATCTCATAATGTCAATAATTCTTTAAAATCCCAAATGTCATGTCTTACCTCAAAATCTGACTTTTTTTTTCAAATTTCAGACTATTCATCTCAAAACTTTAACTTTTTATCTCAGAATTTTAACTTTTGATGTCATTTTTTAGACATTTCTTCCGAAAATGTTGACGCACATCTCATGATTTAGACATTTAGTCTCCTAATTCTGATTTGTCACTGATGTTAAAGGGGGAAATAAACGCTGTTAAGAACTGGGGGAGGGAAACTTTTCATCAGGCTCATTCTGAAAGTTTCTGTTGTTGATTTAAAAAGAGTAAACACAGTTGTTTGTTAATAAATGTCTTCACCAACCACTAACCATGAGAGACAGAAAAGTTTTTGTGTTTTCATTCATATTCTCTGAAAAAAAGGCCAAGAAATCATAAATTCTGTCTGGGTTTGTAAACTTTTGAGCACAACTGTATGAGTGTGTGTGTGCAATAAGTAAAGAGGAGAAACTTGTTAATTTTTATATTTATTCAGCTTATATTCAACCAAAACTGTCATCATTTTCAGCGCTGACGCAGCCTGGTACGAGCGACAAACTGATGAAGAAAACATCCTGTTTGTCACGAGTTTACACGTGCTTGGCGCAGAAGAAAGATTTCTTCACGGCACAGTTGTTATCGTTGACGAAATCCTTTCCTGCAGATAAAAAAGAAAGTGATGTCATCGAAACTGAACTTTAACTTCCTGTGTATCTGAAGATGTTAAGAAAGGAAAATATTCAAAGTGATATGAGCGAAAAAAGAGCTTCTGTAAAACTTCTCTGGTTAAGATTAGAATTTTTAAAAAACTGGATGATCCACAAAGTAAATACAGAGGAAAAGGAGGCTGTTGTTTACCTCTGAAGTTCATTTCCATGCAGTTTTCTTTTCCCGCCCAGTTGTTTGGCTCGCCTTTAGCCCAGAATTTAAAATCAAACAAAGAGCCATCGCTCCACAGCCAAATTCCCTCCTGGAATCAGAGATAAGTTAGTTTTTCTCTTCTATAAAAGTAGTTTATGTGACAACTCCTCTTATAGTTTTGGTCCAATTCCCACCTGGGAAAAACCAAACACCTGACCCTGAAACCCACCTTTGCTGCGTCACATCCTCCGAGCCATGAGGCCATGTTCTCGCCGGTCAGTTGCATCGTCATGCTCCTGAGGTGCTCGTACACGTCTTTGCTGTGAACTGAAGCCAAGTTTCCTCCGATTGTGGTGCAATATTTCTAGAAAAAGAAGAAGAAGCAGAAAGATGAGAGTAGAGTAGTGCTTTTAGAAAATTAAATATATTAAAAGCAAACCTCTGCATCAGCCCAGGACATGGCGCCGTGGTGGAAAACGTAACAATGGGAGCCGAATCCGGTCCAACCAGGATGGCAAACTGGAGGACAGGCCTGGGAAATAAAGAATAAAGAGTTTGCATCAAAGAGTTAAAAATGTGTGTGAATGCGAAAAAAGGAGACATTCAACGTTAAAATTGGCTTACATCAGCTCCAATCCAGAGCCCGGTGCTCACACCGAGGAGCACGATCAACTGAAGACTTAATGCCATCTGTGCAAAGATACAGAAAAGTGAAATGGAGCTACAAAGAAGTTCTGTATCTTCAAGAAAAAACAACCAGGAGAAGAGAAGTGAACTGTACCTTGTGGTGGTGAAGTTGCGCTTGCAGCAGATGCAGCTTGCTTAGTTTTCTGAGTGTGAAATTATCTGTTTATATACACGAACTGTTTGTTTCTTTTGACAGAAAGTCAATAATTGCAAAGTCATGCAAAGTCATGCAAAGTTCGCAACTATTGACTCTTTACAATGAGACTAACGGAGGTCACGGCGCTGGAGGCGTACAACGAACGCCTCACAATGTTAGCCCTCAGGTTCAGACTCGACCAGCGAATCATACACGGCGTTTCTAAATCTTCCCACTTTGGAACCTGGTTTCAGAAATGATCGTTTACAGACCCACAAAACACCGTCTTCGTATGGATGACACAGCTAAAAACTTATGACCTCGTTTTGTCTTCGTGTGGATGGGGCCTTAGTCAATGAAATATACACAACGAAACATATTTCGTCACTTTTTTCTTTTTTTTTTAAGGTGTAAAGTTGAAATTTGGGATAATTAAGTCAAAATCAGAGATATAAAGTTGAAATAGGAGATTATAAATTCAAAATTGTGAGATTGTTGTCAACATTTTACAAAAAAAAAAGTCAGAGTTTTGAGATAAAGGTCAAAGTTTTGGGATTAAAAAGTCAAAACTTAAAAGAAGAGATCCGAATTTTGAGATAAGGATAAAAATAATTAAGAAAAAATAAATCCAAATTTTGAGATACAGTAGCAAATTTGATGTAAAAAGTCAATAAATGTTAATTATTTTAAAGAAAAAGTCGATTTCTTTAGATTGTTAAGTGAAAATTTTAAGATTAATGTAGAAATTATGGAGTAAAAGTTTGAATTTTGGGATAAAAGGGAAAGAAATGCAATAAATCGTCAAAATTTTGAGGAAAAAATATCCAAATTTTAAGAATTTAAAATTTTTCTTTTTTTTTTAAATTTTCATTTGAGGGTTACATATGAGCTTCCTTTAGTCTTAGAGCAATCGCCACTGTCCGCCATGTAACACTGGCGGAGGATAGAGGCTAAGTGCAAAAAAAGAATGAAACACACCAAAACAACAATTGGCCCTTTTCCACTGACCCGTCTCAGCTCTACTCTACTCGCCTCTACTCGGTTTATGTTGCGTTTCCATTAGCGCGGTACTACGCGTCAGACGCCAGTTTTTAGTACCTACTCTACCCTGGTTCTAAGAGAGTAAAGCTGATACTAAAAGGTGACGTGGACGGACTGCCGGTCACTCATTGGTCAGAGAATGTCGTCTCTGCAGCTTCTGACTCTGAACAAATCACTTACAAGAGGCAAAGGAATAAGTCAGCGACGGGTTTTTAATGACATTTAAACCTGACGGCACAGAACCAGACTGAATGAAGACAAAATACAGCCCTAAAATGCTCCTTCATGATTCCTAAAGAAGTTAAAAGTCCTTTTTAAANTTACTTTAATGAAATCTTTTTAAAGCTTTTTTTTTTTCCTTTAAAGACCACGGTGGCACATATGTTAGTACAAAATGATGTTTGTGTGGCGTTATAGATGAACATGCACGCACTTCTGTGCAGCACTTTAGCGCAGCTGTGTTATAAGATCCACGCCCACCGTGAGTCTGTAGTCGGGCTAGAGGAAAAGAACCAAACCCAGTAGAGACGAGTAGAGTAGAGCTGGAATTGTATTGTCGAAAAGCGCCAAAAGACTATTCCTCATGACTTCTTATTTTCCTCGTGATTCAACATATTAGTCTGACGTGGAACTTAATGTAGTTTTTTTTGTTTTAATGTGAACATTTGAGCCACCGTACCAGTTTTAATTAACCTTACAGCTGTTGAAACAGCAGCCCTAAACCTAAACCTAAACCTAAATTTACGTGTTTCCTTTTGTCCGTGAGGTCCCGGTTTGTCTTTGTTTCACAGGCTGTGCAGCTCCTCCCCTTTAACTTTACAGAGAAACGAAATAACCCGTCACTTCATGTGAAGCCAAAGCCTAAAGGGTAAAACTGAGATTAACCCTTGGTGTGAGAAAGTGTGAAAACATTGGTCGAATTGTTTGAAACTCAGAAGAGTTCTCTGATGAACTGATTGGCCCTTGATGCATGAACGAATAATCTTCTTGTTTTCAGATATTTTCTTTTCACACACACAGTGTTTGGTTTACAAATGTTAACCTCAGGTGTGTACAATATGAAAATCGCAGAAGGCAGTTGTAATACACTGAAAATATTTGTTCAGAGCAAATTTGATCAACATCACTCAACGACATAAGACTCTCCAAGACCAAAATATTTTGATTATACATAAAAACAAATGTTATTCTTTTTTTTTTTCCTACTCAGACTGACAGACAAACTTTTTCCTGAAAGCACCAGGCGTTTACTTTTTTAAAAAAGTAATAAAATCAGAAAATTTAAACTGCACTTGTAGGTTTACAGTGTCAAAGATAATAAATGCTTGATGCTTCAAAGTTCTTCCACTTTTTTAACCTAACGAACATTCACTGCCTGGCCAAAAAAAAAGGTCATACACTCTAATATTTTGTTGGACCGCCTTTAGCTTTGATTACATTCGCTGTGCCATTGTTTCCATAAGCTTCTGCAATGTCACAGATTTATTTCCATCCAGTGTGTCATTAATGTTTCACCAAGATCTTGCATTGATGATGGTAGAGTCTGACCGCTGCACAAAGTCTTCTCCAGAACATCCCAAAGATTCTCAATGGGGTTAAGGTCTGGACTCTGTGGAGGTTAATCCATGTGTGAAAATGATGTCTCATGCTCCCTGAACCACTCTTTCACTATTTGAGCCCCATGAATCCTGGCATTGTCATCTTGGAATATGCCCGTGCCATCAGGGAAGAAAAA
>RPOG01000969.1:13723-104440 GCA_008086565.1 Thalassoma bifasciatum | reverse complement strand
TTTTTCCCCCCACATTTCTTCCTGGAAGACGATGGGTCCCCACTATCCTTCCAGTTTTTAATAAAGCGTTGGACAGTTCTTAACCCAATTTTAGTCGTTTCTGCATCAATCCAACTAACTTCCAACTAACTAAGACAACAAAAATCAACTCATAATAATTAAATCCTTAATGAAACAATGAAAATAAAAACAGCCGGTGTTTCATTTTGAGTGTTTATGTTTTTAAAACTAGAAAAGATCAAATCAATGTTTTTATTTTTTCCATTTTTGTGCAAAGACTTTTTTTTTTTTTTAGGTCTTTTTAAATCTGACACTGTTCACATTCACCCACACCGAAAAAAAAACTGAAATTTAATAAAGTGGTTGTGTCAAACTTTTGGTAAAAATTGTCTTTTTATTCTTAATATGAGCCACATTCAACTCACTCACTCCAGAAAAATGTCTTTTTTCAAGTTATTTAAAGACGAAAATGACGTCTGAATTGATTGAAACAAGTAAAAAAAATTCTTGTCAATTTCTTTTTTCATTATTTAACCTAAGAAGCTTTTTTTCAAGAGAGTCCTGGCCAAAAAGGAAGCGAAATAAAACAATTTCAACACGATTTAAAATGACATACAACTTACAAATGTGACTAATGTTTTATTACACTTTTTTCTTACTCAGTGATGTTTAAAATGTTTTTTGCACATTTATAAAGACAAAACCTGCACAAAAATAAATGTCTGAATCTGAAATTTTACATTTTACATCAATCTCCTTAGATGTTAAGAGACGAACTACGGTTACTAAACTGAGAAGAGTTTGTCTGATTGTAGAAAAGGTGCTGGTGCCCTACACAGAAAGGTGTACCAACAAATCCTTTACTCTTCGTCGAGTAACGTGGTCAACCCCAATTTATTGAACAAAGGTCGACTTTCTATTAGCGGGTACGTCATTAATAGGTTATCCTCCGAGCATGGATAAACTTTAGTTTAATCCAGGTGGAGACTTTTTTTTTGGTCAGGCTGTGTAGTTTACCAGAACTTATTCATTGAATTAAAGACATTTATTGGCAAATACACTGTGCAATTTTTGTCTGACATAATTCATCTTGTCAAATTTGAAATGAAACTAATTTTATCTTTGATTTTCATCTTTATTCTTCTTTGTCCTGTTTGGTATTTATTCCTCATTTAATTCTTACTTTATTGAATTACCCTTTTCTTGTGTATGCAAATGTATTTGTGTGATGAGGAAAGGTGACACTAAGTTTCAAGATTTCTGATTCTGAAAACTTCTAAATCTATTCTAAGTTTACATCTGTAGTTTTAGTTTTTACCAACAGAGGGCACCAACGCCTCTTTGCTGATTTATGTCTTTCCAGAAAAATTAAAAATAAAGACTTGGGTTATAAATTTATTTGAATCATCTTTAAATATACCGGTGGTGTAAATATAACCAAGATTCATAAAATGATTTTAACTTAAAAACACATTACATACGTTTTAGGAATGCATCTTTATTGGAGTGAAGAGTGATGGTGCTTCTTAACACCAAGAGAAGCAAAGAGGAATCACATGAATGAGTTGATTTGTTGGATTATAATCCAGCGATGATGTCATCCAGCTGGAGATCATCAGGGGTATTCTGACGGCAGATGGTTATAAAGGCTTGACGCAGGTAAAAGGCTGCTTTTTATCACATGATGAATCATTGACGAAGTCCTTTTCTGTGGGTATAAGGAAAAATAAACAAAGGAGTTTTTCACAAATCATTTCCATTGAGTCCAGAACATGCACAATCACTCTCAATGGGCCTCATTCACAAAACGTTCGTGCGCACAAATTCGTGCCTAAACCATACGTACGAACGTTTGACGCACAAACCTGCGATTCATCAAAGTTTTCTTAATTTCTTCTTACTTTGTGAACAAATGTAGAACCTCCTCAGACCATGAGTACGCACAAATAATGAATGATCAGCTGTTTATATAACTTAAAACACAGACTCTTTTCACTAAAAACATAAAATTTCAAAACTACTTTCAGTAAAATAAAAAAGCCTTAAATAGAATTCATTAATAAAAACTGTGCATTGGCTTAATTTATTAAAAAACCATGAAACTGAAACATTTTTGTCCTCATCAAGTTTATAATATTGAATCTTATATAAAATACTTAGTTTAGATTAAAGATATAATCATGTGCATATCAGAATGTCACATTATTTTATGTTGATTAAATCGTCGACTGCTCTGACAAACAGTTTTTTAAAAAGTTGTGCAAACTGAATGAAGACGTAAAATAATTTGCGTCTTCTTATGATTTTTAACATTTTCTGAGTAAATGATCTGTGAATTCTGTGAATTGATGTTTAATATTATACCACATGTTATTCATTGAAAATAATCTGGAGTGGATTGACTTTTATTTTTAGAGATGATGGAAAAACTGTTTCTGATAATGAAGGTATGATTTTAAATACGTAAACACTATAAGTTCCCCACAAAACATGTTTTAGGGTTTTAGACTTGAATTGTTCCACTGCTTCACCCAAACTTTCTCCATTTCCCGTCATTTTCAATTCAGACCTGCGTCCAGGCGCTTTGCATTGTGGGAAACAGTACGCCAGGTAGACTGGTCAGATGCAGACTGAGAAATATTCCCGGATCAGTAGAAACATCCGGGTAGTTTTGGCAAACTGCAACTTCCACATTTGTTCACATCCTGCATACTGCATTTTGGACAAATCAGTACGAACTGCTACTATAGTACGAGGATTTACCCTCCGGCCAATAAAGGTTTCATTCGTTCATTTAAACTCAACAAGAGTTAGAGCTGAGTTATTTGTACCTCGAAAGTTGATCTCCATACAACCTTCTCCATTTCCAAAGTTGTTGGGCTCTCCCTTTCCCCACAATTTGAACTCAAACTCTTTACCACAGCTCCACAGCCACACGCCCTCCTGAAATAAAACAGTCAAAAAACATTAAGACAACCGTCTCAAGTATTGACATGAGAATGACGACATGACCTCCAGCTTAGAAAAACAATCAGACCAAACACTCACCTTTGCGGCATCACAGCCGCCTACCCATGATTCTTCGTCCTTTCCAGCAGCTCTGCGGATCACACCTCTCAGAAATTCATACTCGTCCAAAGAGTGAATTGAAGCCAGATTCGCGCCGATCTCAGTGCAGTAACGCTGACGAAGAAGACAAAGTACAAAGAGTGTCAGACTTCTAGAAGCCAATAATGAAATTTCATTAACTGTTGGAGCTGTGAAGAAAATCCTGTGAGCTCACAAAAGGAGGAAACTATTCATGTGGATTAAGATGGATAAGGTTTTAAGAGCTCAGTCCAGACTAAGGACTAACAGACATGAATCTGCTTAAATGTTTGTCTCAAACTAGAATTTGTTGTTAAAGACATAACAAATTGGTTTTTCTTTAAAAAAAAATACAGTTTAAAACACAGTTTCTATCCTTCGGGCGCAGCCATTGTTTTACTGCAGCAATGCATTCTGGGTTGATGATGTAGATTGGTTGCTTGGTGCCGAGCATCTGGATTTGGCCGTTTCCTCACTACTAGTCTCCGTAAGTCACGAGGTTTGAGGAGGGAAAAAAACATAATAATGCCACATGTTGCTGCTTTTGGGTGAACTTTTCAGTCCAAAGGAAACAAGGAGACTGATGTTAGTCTGCACAGCTTCCCAAAAGACAAGAAAAGAAGGAAGTTGTGGGAAATGGCTTGTGGGCGTAAACAACTTCCCATGGAGCCGCGGCTATGTTCTGGCCACTTCTCCCCAGAAGCATTTGCTGCATTTAGCCGGCCCATGCTGATGAAAGAGCTGACAGGTGTGGGTCATTATAAACGGAGACTAAAGCCAAATGCTGTGCCGACTATTTTCCAACACAAACCCACAAAACTTCCTCTGGAAACCACTGAAGTCCGCTCCAGGACTTATATGATCCTGTATGAGATCCAGCCCGGTGCAACCATATGACATCACTACCCAGACGTTATTGTGGCGTAAACAACAATGGCGGCCTACAGGTGAAAATATTTGTTCAAATTTTATACAAACTAAGATATTTTGAGAGATTTCATTATCGTTCTTATGTGGCTGGTAAAAACACTGATCATTCAGGAAAATGACGTTCTGGTAGCCAGGGTTCCTCCATCCATCCATTTTCTTAACCGTCTATCCTGCTATTCAGGGTCGCGGGTGGCTGGAGCTTCTCCCAGCTGTCATTGGGCGAGAGGTGGGGTTCACCCTGGATTGGTCGCCAGTCAATCGCAGGGCTGACATAGAAACAAACAACGGGCAATTTAGAATAATCAATTAACTTAACGTGGGCATGTTTTTGGTCTGTGGGAGGAAGCCGGAGAACCAGGAGAGAACCCACGCATGCACGGGGAGAACATGCAAACTCCACACAGAAAGGCCAACCATGCCCAAATGGGGAATCGAATCGGCGACCTTCTTGCTGTGAGGCTGAAGCACTACCAGGGTTCCTTTTAAGTTAAATTTAATACCTTTTAAAACCTTTTGTTACCACCTTCAGAGATTTTTTTAAAACCATCACTACAATTTTTTACATAAATATTCAACAGAAAAGATTTGGAGACACACCGATGTTGATTAAATATTGCGCACTTGTTTCACTTTGTCAATAAAAATAAAAATGAGAACAAATGACAAAATGCCTGCCGGTTATTTCCAACTACGGGCTTGATCCAGTCTTTAAACTTCGATTCTTTCACCAAGCTGTCGGAAAATTTGCATTTGCCCGTGACGATGACTCTGAAGCAAGTCAAAAGCTACGGTAAAAAAAAACAGTCAGCAAGTTATCAAGATGAGCTGAGCGCACATGTCGGGATAAAACTGGCACAGTTGAGACGTCAGGATTGTGACGAGGATCATTGATTTTGTGCCGAGTGATGCAAAACTTTACATTGAAACAAACTGATGTGATTTCTACAATGTACAATTTCAATCAGAACACAACATAGTCTAAAAAAATAACACCAATTTCTCAAAAAATAATACCTCTAAGACCACACTTAGCACTTTTAATGGCCTTATATTTGGCTATTTTGATATATCACCTTTTAATACTTTTTAAGAAGTAAATATGCAGTCATATGTGAGGTATTACGGTTTATACTATCGTTACTTTTAGGAATATCTCGTGTCATTTGTACCTCAGCATCGGCCCACTCCTTTTCAACTTTCTGGAACTGGAAACAACGAGACTCGAAACGACTCCAGTCGGTCGGGCAGGAAGCAGTGCAACCATCATCTAGAGACATCGGATATTTCATGGAGAAGAGTCAAGATGAGAACGCCAGAGAATCACATCTTTCAGCTCTTCACATAAGCGTCTTAAGAAAAGTGAGAACCACCAACCTCCTTCTGTAGAACACTCCCCCTGTGGTTAAAAAATAAATAAATAAACAGTCATTAGATAGTTATATCAGCTCCCTGTGGTCAGCCAATCACATTTAATAATAATAAATTAGGAGGGGACGTGGAGGGGTGTAGGGGTGGAGCATGTTTGTAAGGTATTCGTAACACATAACAAGTGGGGGCTCGTCCGGGATTCTGAATTAGACCTTAAGGTCTGAGAATTGTAGCGAACACAATCTCGTTTCACCATTTTGACACGATGGAACAAAGACTGATCTGGAGAAATTCATCTTATTTATTACGAAAAGGGATAGAACGACCTAATATTTCCATTTTTTGTTGGAATTTAAGCAGTTCAAGTTCAATTAAATGGTACAAAATGGTAAATAAATCAGTCAGAGGACCCCAAATGACATTTGTGACCAAGTGGAAAAGTTTGTAGATTGCTCTGAAATACTGATAAAAAAAGTTTTTTTCACTTCTTTGGTGACTGGAACAATTTCCATGTCAGGTGGTACAACCAATGTAATAATGTGAAATGTTATTTTAACATCAAATTATTTATCTTATTCACAAATAAAAGAAATGAAACACACAAAATGAAAATGTATTAGTCACTACAGACACTTGAGAGATACTTGCCAATAAAAAGTGTGTCTTTTTTATTGTCCTTGTATATTTATATAAAAGTATATAAACCAACGCGGTGGACTGTAAAAACCCACGAGTTTAATTTTTATGATTTTTTATTACTTGGATTTTTGAAACTTTACAACCAGTTGATGACTTTAGACAATCTTTTGAATTAACTTCTCTCAGAAATATGTTTTTTATCCATTTTCAAAGACCTTTTTAAAAATAAGTTTTCAGATTCTCTTTTTGCCATTGACCCATTTGCAGTTAATTGCCCTAGCCTTGTTCAGACCACCTAAACATTGTTTGCCTGACAAAGCTTTTCCTTTTCTTGTCCTATAAAAAAGATATTGCATTTTTAAAACAAAAATGAATTCGAAGACATTGTTTTAAGTGAACTTTAAATACCTACCTGTTCTACGATGCATAGTCCACTGATCAGACAGAGGACAATGACCCGAAGACCGGCCGCCATCTGTGCAAACGTGGAAACACCAAAAATTAATACAAAGGAGTACAGAGAGGTTTTTTTATTATTAAGAATAAAGCTATGTGTGTGATAAAGACAGATGTTTCCTTACCTTAATATGATGCTGTTTGGAGTTTGGAGGAGCAGGTACCTGGATGTCTCAGCAGACGGGTCGCAAGCTTTAAGTACCGTCTGCCTGTGGTACAAGCCACAAGACATAGTGCGACATTCAACACCTTTGGCAAATATTGAATTATTTCTTTGATAACGTAAAGAAAACAGATTCTTTCTTTTGTCCACTGGCTTCAGCACATGACGAGCAGAGAAGGGCGGTGACTGTTATGATAAAGTTGGGATTAGCTCCCTATTGAAAACAGACGATCATGTAGGTTTGATAGCTGGGTGACGGCAAACAGGTTAATCGCTCATTATATAAACACCGGCTCCTCAGACGGCTGCACAATCCATCCTTTGTTCACTTTAAGCTTCAATTTTACATTTAATTAAAATCAAGCACAATGCACATTGATGTATACGGGTCAATGACCCTTTTTTGTGTCCCAGTGCAATATTTCCTTCCATCATGAATTGAGTATTTCATCACATGTATTTCTTTATTCTATGAAACCTGTGTTATTTGAACACACTTTTTGCCACTCAGATTGCTCTTGAAAAGGTTTGTCTTTTTAGTTTAGCAGGGTTGAGTAACACTGGTGTAGAGAAAAAAGCATCTACTGTAAAAAAAAAAAAAAAGAAACTATCTGGTATTCCATCACATTTCAGGTCAAACAATAATCGCAGTCTGTGATAGGAATATTGCAGCATTGCATTTGGGTCAATGACATGACATCCCTTTTTTTGTGTAGAGAGGAGCAGAGAGGAGTCAACCTACAACTAAACCTAAGAAATAACAGCCAACTCCACCACTACTGTTTGAAAAACAGTGAAACTATGATCCCAAGTTTCCTGAAGCTTAAAAAATAAACAGATCTGTGGCAGAGAAGATCTGTGAGGATCAGGTGATGTTCAATACAACTGGTAGTTGTTTACTTTAATATTTATATACATCAAATTATGAATCTAATTGTTGTTTCTTTTGTGTGTTTTGACCTCAGACAACCAAAAATGTTATTGTGGCAATTTTTGTCTTTGAAGTTTTTTTGCTGGTGCTAAATTTAGATTTTTTTTAAATTTTTGTAAGTTAAAGAGTAATGCCTCAGTACAACAGTGAAATTATGTCATAACTGGTACTTATAATTACTTATATTGTATTGATGCGATTCGTGAAAAGCTGATTGTCTTGTTTTTTAATCTTCTGATTGTTTTATTGAATTGATTATTTATTTGGGGTTCTGTTATTCATGTAATAAAAGGTATTTTATGCCCTTTTAATTAGTATCGAAAATGGTATTGAGTATCGAATATTTTCCTGAGTATCGGTATCGAGTTTGAAATTTCAGTGTAGTGACAACCCTACATGATGCACAAACAAATGTCTGAAATATCGTCTGGGGCGACCACCAAGAAAACACAATTTTGGGACTTTAATTCTGAAACCAGCTCAAGAACTCAGAGCATTTCTGTGCTGTACTTGTGCTGCTAAATCTGCAGACTGCCTTTTCCATAAACTGTGCACCTGTTGCACCACTTCTGCAATCAGCAAAGAAACATTCAAACAGCTTCAGCCTTTAAACTGCTGTCGTGTTAATGGCTCCAACAGTTACACATTCCACAGCGTTTTCAGTCCATCAGCGTTTCTGTGGAAACTGATTTTTTTTTACTACATTGTGAAACACTATTGCGTAAACGGGGCTGCAATTTTAACCCTGGTTCCTGCAGTTGAAACGCGGCTTTTGTGTGAACGCTGTGTTTGATTGGCAGCCTGTTTTGATAGTTAACTTGGCTTCCTGCTAAATTAAAGTTTAGATTATGGAAGGGTGGATTTACTTTGGAGTGTTCTTAGCTTATCCGGGTCACTCCAGGACATTTACACCACAAGGGTAATTTAAAGATACATAAATCCTGCAAAAAGACTCACTAACAGCATCCACTAGATCAGGGGTCTTCAATTTAAATCTGAAGAGGTCCAGTCAGACAAAATTTCTTAAAGCAAAGGTCCAGAAGATAATGATTTCCAGCGTGGTAAACATTCAAAAACCAAGATCAATATGTAATCAATACCTGGCTCTAAAATCAAATGATTTCAATACAATTTTAAAACTTTTTGACATCACTTATTGTTTCATAACAGAGAAATGAAGTAATATGTGTGACTGCAGGTGTGCATAACGATCTTTCTTCATTTGATTAAAAATAGTACCCACATTTTATTAGATCATTCTTATTTTTGTTTTGCTCACTGTGAGAATTGAGCTCCAACTTGTCCTGACAATGTTTTAAATTTGGGCTTGAATGAAGTCGGGGAGTGAGATATAAGAGAGTGACAAAACTGTTAAATTGAGATTTAACCTGTGAGATTGTTTGAAACCGTTGAGTTAACATGTGAAACAGGAAGAGGGAAATTCCAGCTATTGCTCCCTTTTCTTTACTTTTCTGGAATCACACACTTAATTTAAACATTTATTTTCAAAATTTTCACATTTTATTGATATCCTCTTATTTTGAAATGCATCCCTACATTTATTTATTTAATAAAAGAACATTATGCTTACCCATATTCATTCAGTTCTATGTTATGAAACAAAAAATGATGTTAGAAAGCTTTTAAATTGTACTAAAATAATTTGATTTGATAGCCGTGTATTGATTACATACAGATCTTGATATTTGAATAAACCACACTGGACATTATTATCTTCCAGATTTTTGCTTTAAGAAAGGGTGAATGAGTGAGGCATGTATTCCAGATATGAGTCGGGAAAACTTTAAAAAATTACGACACCTTGTAGAAACGTTTCTCTCATCTTTACTCTAAGGTGGTATGATGATGTCATCTGGCTGCATGGTGTTCAGGTGTTTTTTTAGACTCTTCAATCAAAGAGTAATCAATAACCTGCAATTTTTGGCGCTATATTCAAAGCAAAATGCTATCAACTGTCGACGGCAAGCACTCATCAAAAATGGCCCCTATATTCTTTGAAGTCGAAAGAGCCAAAAGGAGACTAAACCTTCTGAAGAAGAAGAAATAAATATTTTTATTTCTCTTTTTTACTCTGCTCCACTGGAAATTCTCTACTGCGCAGACTCTGGCTGCACAATGGCGGCTAGAGAAACGGGTTTTTGGCTTTAAAAATCGTAGAACGGTGACAGGAGGAAGCACGCTGTTTATTCTATATACAGTCAATGGTCCGGACCCAGACCGTGGTCCGCCATTTGGTGATGCCTGCATTAGATAATTCAGATAATCGTTACATATGCAATTGGTATGAATTGTTGCATGAGGCACGGCGCCTTAAACCTAACTCAGAGCCATCTTCACCAACTGTAAAAACAGATCATAAAAACATGACATAACATTTGCAGCACAAACATCTGTCCTTTCTTTGGAAAGAGGATCTCTTCATCCTGGAACTGAGATATCAAAGTTAGCCAGCTGTTTATCTTGACTGGATCATCTTGTCTCTTCTGCGTGCACTGGGTGTGTACAAGTTCCCATTAATCCAAAAAAAACATTGTCATGCCATCTTATAGGTTTTATCCCTGGCAGTCAAAGCTAGAAGTCTGTTTATACTGTAGCTCTTCATCAAACAACAACTATTGATTAATTTTCTGACTTTATAAATCCAAACCCTGTAAGATGTACTACACCTTATATCCTGAGCTAATGTCTCTTAATGCGTGTTTTTTTTTTTTTTAATCTTTCGAGTAAAGTGTTGTCATCTTCCACATGCTCTATTTCTAGTCCTTAACTCAACTGATACTGGTGTATTTTTAAGTAAAGGAAGTGAAAGAAAGTTGACTTAAAATCTTTTACTTCCCTGAACTTCTCATCTGTAAAAACATATCCTCTTTCATCTTTGCACGAACTTCCTCCTCTCAAGTATTTGATCTGATACTCCCTGTCATTTTACATCAGATAAGAGTTGGTTTATACTAGTTTTTTGATCCATCTCTACAGGAACTTTCTGGGCCGACAGGTGTGACTTCTGTCGACCTTTAATTTGTGCCAAAGACGCACAGATAACTTCTCAATCAGTGTTGCCAACTCCTCAGTGAGGAAAGTAGCTATTGGCTGTCCCAAAAGTCGCTAGATGACATCATCACCTAATTTGCATAATCAGGCATTGTAATGTTATTGTAAGGAACGCTGTAGGAGAAAGGAATAATGTCCTGGAAGAGACTTAAGTGTATAATAAACGTCCTGAATGTTTAGAACAACAAATTAGATTTTTATTGGATTCATTTTACAGTGTCATTCCAAATGAGAGATTAAAAAGTCATAATTTTTAGAGAAAAGTGGAAACTATGAGATGAAGGTCAAGATTTCTTGATTAAAAAAAAAAGTAGAAACTTGATCATTTTGATTTCTTTGATTTTCTCGACTTAATATGGGAAAAAAAAACTCCAAAAAAAAATCCTGTTTTTAATTTTCTTTATTTTTAACCAGCAGAAATTGGCCTTTTTTATTCATCTTTGTCTCTCTCAGCTTGTTTAAAATCACTTTTTATTTTCTTTTTTTGAATTTCTAACTCATTTTCAGTGTCTTTTGAGAAAAAGAGGTGATGTTTCTCTGCATTATAAGACAAAAAATGACTGTTTTACAGAGTTTCTTTCTATTTTTATTCATATTGTTTGGAGACGATGAGATATTTTTTTATAATTTTGAAGGTTGGGTGCAGAGGAGACTACGGGCTCTTTTAGGAACAATTGGAAGTACGTTATAAGGGATTTTTTAAAAGTCGGTAGTTTTCAAGACTGCATATTTCTAGTGAATTAATTTCCTGACCCAGCGTGCGGCTGTGACTGGTTCTGAATGAACACTTTAAAGCAGCAGCCGCTCTAATATCCTCCTGGTCCTGTTGTACCTGTGAACTACTTTCACCTCTGCTTCCAGCGCTGAAAACCAGCGGTTTAGCGCAGTCTCCTCTCCTCTGACTGCAGCTGCGAGAGTCGAGACCGACCGCCTGCGAATGCTTTCAGACGAGGGAGGAGCTCACGGCAGAACCTGCTGCTCGATGAGGATGGTGACTGCAGAATGATACACGCTTTCAAATCAGGCGCCAAATACTTGAAAAGTCGCCTATGACGCCAGATTTGTCGCCAGATTTGTCGCTAGTCGCTTTTGACATAAAAAAGTCGCCAAGGGGTCTGGAAAGTTGCCAGATTTAGTGAGAAAGTCGCTGAGTTGGCAACAGTGTTCTCAATAGGCTGAAATCAAAGTCACAACTTCACCTGCTCTCTTCTGTCAGGCTTCAACCGCATCAAAAATCAAACACAATCAAAATCAGCCTCTGTAAATGAACCTCTTATGATTGTTTTATTTCGACAACTTTATTTCTTCTGCCTCACTCAAGGGATACCCTTATTAGTGCATGTGTCCTACGTGCACGTTTTCTTATGCTTCAGTCACCTCTGGGGACAGTGGGGGTCACTAGAGTTTGGGAACCTCTGATCTAGAAGTGCATACACTGTTAAAAGTATTAATAGATGTTTATGCGCCATTGCAGTTAATTTTAATCATCATTTTAAACAATATATAAACTTCATTGGAATTCGGGTCGCATAAGAGAACAACACGTTATGTGCAAGTTTTACTTTTTCTTACATCCAGAGAAATAAAGTTTCCTTGAACAAATCAGTATCTATTTAATGATAGTCTCGATCGAACATTATGGACACAGAGACCTACAGAGCTACTTTCTTATGCAGGAAATTCACAGGGGAAAATGATATGGCAATTGATCGACACTCTTCCAGATTCTCATGAAACATCAAGGTCAATGAACAAACAGTGGGAGGAGAACTTGTTTCTGTTTTACTGGGTCAGCCCTGTGATTATGATAATTAGACAAAGCAATCTGTGACCAAGGTGTGGAGCATTTTAAATTTGGTACCAAATCATTGCTGGTAAACACCAACACCCAACACCCATTACCCTGGAATCCCTTTTTACTCTGTGTCACATAAGACGCCCAGTGTGACCTTTCCAATCACACGATGACGTTTCAGACTCCAGGGCCAAAAGTTTGGACAGGTATAAAAGCAGAGCTTCAGTGTCTCAGAGCATCATTGGTCTCTTCCTCTGACTGTCTTCACTACAGCTAAGGTAACGTCTCATTCACTGAGTCCTGCTTCTTCATTTAGCTTCACTGAGAAATGATTTATGCAGAAAACAGGATTGATTCANGTTGTCTCCACAGATGGCTTCCAGTCTCCAGGTGCTTTTCTTGCTGAGTCTGACCAGCGGACTGTTCATTGCAGGAGCTGTAAGAACTTTTCTCCATCACACAGATATGAGCTCAATCAAACTGCATTTAAACACAGGCTGGATGTGTTCTTACATCTGAGGAAACTCATGAAACCATATGTTCTTCTTCTTCTTTTTAGATGTCATGGACAGATGAACACAGTAAGTAAACACGACTCTGAGATTTGAGCAAAGATTTTATGTTTGAATTGTTTTTAAAGATTTGGAATTAAGTGACTTGTTCTGTTTTGTTTTGTCTTCTTTTTTCTGACAACTTTGTAGAAGAAGAAGAAATAGTTCAAGCCTGTCCCCCTGGTTGGACTCAGTTTCGCGAACGCTGTTTCTCCTACTTCTCTCGTTCGAAGACCTGGGCTGATGCCAGAGTACGTGATTAAGCAGCTCTAATAATTCCTTGATAACGTCAATTTTGCCTCTTAAATCTCACTTCCATATTATTTCTTCCTTTTCAGAAAGAATGCGAGAATAGGGGAGGCAACCTGGCCTCTGTCCGCGACCATGATGAACATGTGTTCATCTCTGAGCACATAAGTCAAGTGTCAAGATACGGGGAAGTCTGGCTCGGTGGAACTGATTCAACACAGGTGAGAAGCAGATTTCTGAAGCTCTGTTACCAAAACATCTACACTCTCTGACAAAAGTCTGTAAGAGCAACAAATAATTACTTGACTTGTAGTTGATCAACTGGAATCAGAAATGGCTTATATGAAAGGTAAAGGCCTCTAGATCAGTGTTTCCCGACTTATGGGTCATGGCCCCCTGGTGGGCCGTGGAGGTATTGCAAGTGGGCCGCCAAATCATTTCCAAGATAGTCTGAAATTTAATGGAGGGTAATTATATAAAGATGCAAATACACAGAATAATGTTTAAGATGCTCAAACTCATAGGATATTAAACATGTTCAAACATTTATATATAAGAAAAGTCCTTTAAGAAGTTGTGTTAAAGCCCGATATGTAACATGACCCTAAATTTCAGGTCTGAAATGTAACTAAAAATGAAATAAGACAAATAAAACAAATGTATAACCGAAAAATCTAATCACTATCTCAACTTTAACCAGTTGTTACATTGTGGGCAAATGGTTATCACGTTTTACATAGCATTACACAGCATTAGTTCTTGTAGGGTCAGATGTGGGTTGCGAACATTTTTGAGACTTAAAAGTGGGCCCTGAATTGGAAAAGGTTGGGAACCACTGCTCTAGATCAGGGGTTCCCAAACTTTTCCGCCTGTGACCCCCAAAATGGCAGCGTTAGAGACTGGCGACCCCCTGCTGTGGTACAACACTAATAGACCAATCCAAAAAATGGACAAAAACAAACAAAAAACCCAGAGGATACTTTGATTTACCGACTAATGTGCACTTTGCTGTGTTCACTGCATCAAACTTCAACAAAGAAATGTGAAAAACAGATAAAACATTTTCTGTTTGCATGATTTTATATGATCTTTAACCCCTATTTTTGCCTTTATTCTTACAATAATGGATAAAATTGTTCATAGTTTTTGATTTTGGGGCACATTCCACGACCCCCTATCAATGTCTCGCGACCCCCAATAGGGTCCCGACCCCCACTTTGGGAACCACTGCTCTAGATTATGCTTATTATACCAAAATAAAGTCTCATCATTCATTAATTTTTTATCATTTAATTAGGACAGAAGCATCAGATTTTGCTTGGACAAAAGTCTTGTCGCATATAAAAACAATTCATGGTAGAAATTATACTTTAATTTGAAAACATGCTACAATACGTTCAGAACATAAAGTCACGGTGTCTTGGGAAAAAGAATTAATATGGTGTATGACTCCCATGAGCTTGGAGGACTGCATCCATGCGTCTCAAATAACTTATTGATGAAGTCGACTGGAATGGCAAAGAAACAGGTGTCATGGGCTTTTACCAAGCTGTAAACATCACACCACTTTGACGGTTTCATTTCCCACCCAGTTATTAATGTGAAGGCCTTTGACATTAAAAATAACCATTTATTGTAGAAATTAAATGATTAGAAATAAAGTTAGATGCCATTTTAAGTTACTTTGTCCTTGTCAGGGATTGTGTGCTGTCTTTTGTTAACATGAAGGTCGTAAACTTAACTTTCATTTATTTAGCTTAACAACTTAAGAAATTCAAACTCTCCTTTTTTCCTATTTCACCTTTCATATATTTAAACATGCAGCTGACTGAATTCTCTTCCCCAGGATAACAGTTGGTATTGGATCGATGGTTCCCCGTTCTTATATACGAACTGGGACAATGGGGAGCCATCCAGCGGAGGATATGGGGGAGGATTTAGGGGAGGACCTGGCGGAGGACCTGGCATAAGATATGGCAGAAGATATGGCGACTGCCTAGTGATGAATTATAGAGGTAAATACTGACTTACAAATATGTGTCCATGAGTACATCTGCATCAACTATAGGTTTTTTCAATAATCAGACATTTTACAACAAAAATAAAATCTGTTGGATAAGAGTCAGTAAACTATCTTTTTTTAATCCCTCTCCACAGGAGCCTCATGGTCTGATGTCGCCTGTTCCTATTATCATCATTTTATTTGTTCCAAGGACGCACAGAAACCTTGTAAATAGGTTGAAACCAAAGCCACGACTCCACCTCCTCTCTCTCCTCTCAGGCTTCAACTACATTAATAATCAAAGAACCATTTCTGATTGTTTCTCCTGAATGTGACAACTGTAAGTTGGTGATTTTTAGGGGGTTTCACTTCATTGAGCGGTAGAATTGTATTTTTAATCCCGTCCAGGTTTGCTTTTACCAGTGTTATCATCATCATATAGGTCTTTTTTACTTCAAATGGATAGATATGTGATGTATTGCAAAAAGAGCTACAACACCTTGGTATGTTTGCCTGAATTCTGTTTATGTTTTTTTTTCTTTTGTTGAACTTTTAAGGTAAAAGCCAATCAGAAACATAAATGTTATTTCCATTGAAAGTTTTTTCACTGCTCCTTGTGCTTTTTTTTCTTTGAAACCAATTCGTACCATAGCATAACTTTGTGGATGATAACAAAACCCTGACTTTGGCTCAGGGAAGCAGAAACATGTACAACATACTCCTGACAAGAATAAACTGTCATAAGAAATGATAAATAAACAAGTTTTCTGTCTTATATGTGGTAAAGTTGTCTTATTGTTCTCAATCTAAGCCACATTCACCTGAAAAGTCCAGTAAAAAGACTTAATTCAGTAAATAAAAGAAGAGGAAGAGTTCAGTGAACAGTCAGTGGTAGGGCTGAACGATTTATGGTTTTCTGATCGAAATCGCACTTTCAAACATCGTGATCATGTGATCGCTAAAGCTGTGATTTTTTCCTGCTCCTGACTGACCCAGGATCTGTTATATCAGCTGTTTCACACACACCTGTCTTTGAGTGTGAGACTGTTGGAAAAATCCTTTTTTCCTTGGGATTGTTGTTGATTTTATTTTGTATAACCTGACAAATTAAAGAATATTTTTCACTACATCATTTTTAAAAGTTAAGAGTCAAAGGTAGCTCTTTTTGTGTTTCAGTTTTTAAAACTAAAAATACAATTTAAAAAGTCCAGTTCAGAAAAAGCAGGAATAGGTGTTTTGGTAAGAGTCAAAATTCGACAACTTATCGAAAAATCTTCTTTTTATTTTTTCATCTCTGTGTTTATTTCTCATCATTTTGACTTAAATCTTAGAATTTTGACTTTCTATATCAAAATTTCAACTTTTCATTTCAAAAACTGCCTTTATTTTAAAACGTAGACTTTGTATCTTAGACTTTCGTCATCTCAAAATTTTGACCTTCAATGAGAAAGTTTGGACTTTTTTCACATAATGTTAAACTGATTTCTTAAACTTAAGAAGTTTCATCTCAAAATCTTGACTTCTTGCCTCAGAATTTTGTCTTTGTTTCTCAAAATTTCCACTTTTCATATTAAAATATTGACCTTTATCTCAAAGTCGGAGACTATTTTTACCTTCAGTTTTCATTTTCATCTTCGCATTAGAGAAGTAGCTGTAGATGTTTCGATGGTTTGATGTAATTTTCTGTCAAGTTTGTCAAGTTGTAAATGTTACTGTACAATGAGAAAACTTCACTAAAGCTTGATTTAAAGAAAATCGTGAACACAATTGAAATCGCTGAATCTGCCAGAAAAATCACAATTAGATCTTTTTCTAAAATCGTTCAGCCCGACTCAGTGGTGGAGTAAGTTTCTTGTTGGAGGACACAGGTTTGACTGTGTTGCATTTGTATTTTTTTTCCAGCTGCCTTTAACAATTAGACATTTGACACTAATCACATCGACTGCTGTCAATACACAATTGATTGATTCCTCCACTTTCCAGTTTAAGCGTGCATAACAGTTGTACTGGTCTCTTACTGCAGTGCAACAACGTGAACGACCGTCAGGTTAGTTTTTCCAAATCACAAACTTTACTTGAGAACAAAGTTAAGCCAGTTTCAGGCCACATTTTGTGCAAGCTTTGTTTTTTTAAAGCTGTGCTGTATCACAAAATATTTTTACTGACTACATACACAGTACAGGCCAAAAGTTTGGATACACCTTCTCATTCGATGGGTTTTCTTTATTTTCATGACTGTTTACATTGAAGATTGTCACTGAAGCATCAAAACTATGAATGAACACATGTGGAGTAATGTCCTTAACAAAAAAAGGTGAAATGACTGAAAACATGTTTTATATTCTAGTTTCTTCAAAATAACCACCCTTTACTCTGATTACTGCTTTGTTTACTTTTGGCTTTTATCAAGAGGTCGTCACCTGAAATGGTTTTCTCTTCACAGCTGAGCCTTATCAGGGTTAATTAGTGGAATTTCTGCCTTTATCAATGGGTTTGGAACCATCAGTTGTGTTGTGCAGAAGCTAGGTTAATACACAGTTGACAACTGTTAAAATTCATATTATGGCAAGAACCAATCAGCTAACTAAATAAAAACTAGTGGCCATCGTTACTGTCAGAAATGAAGGCCAGGCAGTTTGGTAAATTGTCATGAAAATAAAGAAAACGCATTAAATGAGAGGGTGTGTTCAAACGTTTGGCCTGTACTGTTTATTAGACATATTAGATATACAGTCCCCTCCAAAAGTATCGGAACAGCAAGTTATATTCCTTTGTTTTTGTTGTTTACTGAAGAAATTTGGGTTTCAGAAAAAAGATGAGCGTATTCGGGTTACGACAATTGGAATAAGGTGTTTACATGACTCCTACGCAATCTGAATATTGTCATTATTCCGATTAATACAGGAATTTGGTTTGCATGTAAACCAAGCGGCAACCTCCGGTCTGAAAAAATGAGACAACACAGAAGTGCTAAAAAGCTGCTGTTCCTCCAGTGACCACTTGAGGCTCCAGAAGCACCGGAAGTCACGTACAAATGAACGGGAAAAAGGCCGTTTTCAGAGCTGAAATTATCGTATTTAAAGCCTGGTACAAACTCTGTCTCCCGTCTGGATTGCTTATTTTGCTAACGGCACACACTGTGAGGGGGTGAATTTTTTTCTAACTTGGCCGTTTGGAAGATATTAAGATCAAGAGCTTGACCAATCAGAGCCACAGCTCATATCACGTGACTGACTGGCTGCTTCTGGAACGGGCTCATTCATCTTTACTGATGATGTAACTCATGATGGTCGCAGCAGAATGAATTCTGATGTCTACAAAACCATTTTGTCAGGCAATTTACAGAAAAATGCATCCAAACTAATCGTGAGAAGCTACATCGTGCAACAAGACATTGGGCCTCATTCACAAAACGTTCGTATGCACAAACTCGTGCCTCAATCATGCGTACGAACGTTTGACGCATGATTCATCAATGTTTTCTTACCTGAATTTCTTCTTACTTTGCAAAAAAAAATTTAGACTGGCAAATTTATTTGCGACTAGTCTGCGGGGAAATTAGTAGAAATTCCCATCCCTAGCTCATCCTGAGTCTGATGAAACGAAATTACAAAATGGACCAACACTTGCTGAAATTTCAGTTTTTGCAGAAAGCAAACCCTGGACTACAGACTTCAAAAGAAAGGATGAATATCCAGGAGGGAGCAGAAAGGCAAATAAAGAAGCTTCCAGAAAAGGTGGTTGAATGTTTGTTTGTTGTTGTCCACCGGAGCTAAACTTTGTACGTTTGAGGCATCGTTTAGTAGCTGGGAATCTCGTACCACGTCTGAGTACTTGGCGTTATATATTTCTATTTTTTACATTTAGGGCTATTGAGAGTCATTGACCAATGAAATATTTTTTTTTATATCTAATCTAAATAAAAAATTGTTGACACAAAAAGCCTATAATGCCATTTTTCACAGGAGGAATTGATAAAGGGAGTGAAACAGAGTCTTCCAGACTTTCATGAAACATTTAGGTCAATAAGCAAATAGCTGAGAGAGAACAAGGAGTTTATTAGGTCAACTCTTTGACTTTGATAATTAGTCTTAATAATCTGCGATTAAAGTGAGAAGCATTCCAATTAAGTGCCAAATCAAAGCCAGTTAACGCAAACACTCATGACCCTGAAATTCCTTTTTGATTTGTGTCACACCCAGGAAGCTCGAGTTACGTATCCAACCTGAGAACGACATGTTTTTGACTTAGTGCCAAAAGTGAAGATGGACACAAATTCACTGGTTCTGTGTTTCAGAACATCAGTTGTCTCCTCCTCTTTTTTTCATGTATATACAATCATCATGAAAGTGACTTATTGGAAACAGCTCATGACGTGGGTCAAAGTGTCGGTTTGAATCATTATGATGAAGTGGATCTGTCAGTAAAGTTTGATGTTCAGTGAGATAAAATATGGAAGATATCAACATGTATCTGCAGACTTTGATTTATATCTTTGCCTTCAGTGTCGCCTCCAAAATGTACCCCACAGAGTTTGTTTACTGGTGTGGCTTTTTACCTTCAGGCTAGTTTGTCCAGATGCAAACTTTGTGCAGGAACAGGCATAGATCAGTTTCAAGCCACATTTTGTGCAAACCCAAGCCCAAATCTTTACACCCCCCAGCAGAATTTCTGATCCGTTGGCCTTTTCTCAGAAAATATGAATGGTAAAACAAAAACCTTTCCGTCACTCATGGCTAGTGGTTGGGTGACGACATTTATTGGGAAAAAAAATTACTCTTTTTAAATCATAATGACAACAGAAACTTCATAAATGATCCTGATCAAAAGTTTACACACTTTGGTGATTTTGGCCTGATAAATGCACAAAAGTTGACACAAATGTGTTTGAATGTCGACTAAAGGTAACCATCCTCACCTGTGATCTATTTACTTATAACCAGTGAGAGTGTATAAAAGCTCAGTGAGTTTCTGAGCTCCTGACAGACACTTGCATCGTTATTCAGTGCTGCACTGACGTTTCTGGATTCTGAGTCATGAGGAAAGTAAAAGAATTGTTTAAGGATCTGCAGGAAAAGTTAATTGATCTCTTCAAAACAAGAAGGGGTTATAAAAAAGATATCCAAGGAACTGAGGATGCCAATAAGCAGTGTCCAAACTTTAATTAAGAAGTGGAAAATGTGGGATTCTGTCGAAACCAAACCACGGTCAGGTAGACCGTGCTTTGGTTTACATTTTATCTACGTTCTACATAACATCTCAACTTCATTAGAATTTGGGTTGCATAAGAGAACAACAGTCACAACACGTAATGTGCAAGTTTTAGTTGTTTTTAAATCCAGAGATAAAGATTCTGTAAGAGCCATAATCATGGTTTTGGTCAGATTGTTTCTTCTTTTTGCCACTAGGTGTCAGTGTCACATTTGGGTCTTGTAAAAGGGCATAAAGGTGTTTACCTTGGTATGGTAGGTGTTTGTGTTGACCCGGAAGGGCACACGGTTTTTGACCGCTGTGGCGGCAGGTGATGGAAAGTGAGTGCTTGAAATGTTTGTTCATGGACTTGAAATAGAATTGGTGTATTCATGTGAAATGCTGCAAATAAACCGGATTATTGTGCAAGGAAACTGAAACGCCTACGAACATTTATAAGGAATCAAACATCAGGTATTTATCCATCATTTCTACACAAGCGCGTCAACCATAGCCAACCCGGAGAAAAAGTCAAACCACCTCAGCTATAGCACTGGGCTAAGCTGTTATAGATTCCTTAAGCAATTTCATATCTATTTAATGATAGTCTTGATCGAACATTATGGACACAGAGACCCAAAGAGCTACTTTCTTATGCAGAAAATTCACAGGGGGAAATGATACAGCAATTGATCGACACTCTTCCAGATTCTCATGAAACATCAAGGTCAATAAACAAACAGTGGGAGGAGAACTTGTTTCTGTTTTACTGGGTCAGCCCTGTGATTATGATAATTAGACAAAGCAATCTGTGACCAAGGTGTGGAGCATTTTAAATTTGGTATCAAATCATTGCTGGTAAACACCAACACCCAACACCCATTACCCTGGAATCCCTTTTTTACTTTGTGTCACATAAGACGCCCAGTGTGACCTTTCCAATCACACGATGACGTTTCAGACTCCAGGGCCAAAAGTTTGGACAGGTATAAAAGCAGAGCTTCAGTGTCTCAGAGCATCATTGGTCTCTTCCTCTGACTGTCTTCACTATAGCTAAGGTAACGTCTCATTCACTGAGTCCTGCTTCTTCATTTAGCTTCACTGAGAAATGATTTATGCAGAAAACAGGATTGATTCATTGAAATGTAAAATGTGATATGGATTAAATGTGTTGTCTCCACAGATGGCTTCCAGTCTCCTCCACGAAAAGAACGACTCAGACTGGTCGCCTGACAAGTAACGTCCTCGACATTCTTGAAAAGAGGTAGTGTGTCTATACTCGAGTTAGTTTGACGTAAATTTGTGTCCGACCTACACAAGAATGTAGACTCCTTTGAGTACTTTGGTATACAAGAAGAAGAAGAAAAATCTACAGTGGGACAGTTGAACACAGTGAGTGAACACGACTCTGAGATTTGAGCAAAGATTTTATGTTTGAATTGTTTTTAAAGATTTGGAATTAAGTGACTTGTTCTGTTTTGTTTTGTCGTTTTTTTTGTCTGACAAAAACTGTGTAGAAGAAGAAGAAATAGTTCAAGCCTGTCCCCCTGGTTGGACTCAGTTTCGCAATCGCTGTTTCGCCTACTTCTCTTTCTGGATGACCTGGGCTGATGCCAGAGTACGTGATTTAAGCAGCACGAATAATTCCTAGATAACATCAATTTTGCATCCTACATCTCACTTCCACATTATTTCTTCCTTTTCAGAAAGAATGCGAGAATAGGGGAGGCAACCTGGCCTCTGTCCGCGACTATGATGAACATGTGTTCATCTCTGAGCTGATGCATCAAGTGATGAACTACGGGATCATTTGGCTCGGTGCCACTGATTCAACACAGGTGAGAAACACACAGATTTCTGAGGCTTTGGCCCAATTCCAATTCCTTTCTTAACCCTCAACCTTGGTCGCCCTCAAAACCAAGTGTTCAGGGCTATTTTGTGACTTAGAAATGGGACACCCCTTAAATGCAGATACATCTTCAAACTGTGGGGGGCAGCATTATGCCAAAGCAGCGTTCAGTCTCTCAATTCAGAAGAAGAAGAAGAAGGAAGCGGAGGTATTTACAGGATCAGCGACAATGCCGTCTGCAGCTGTGTTTCTGTCTTTTGCATCTTTTTGACATTAGCCCGGTCATCTTATACCATTATCGGCACAAGCATGTTATATAGGCTGTTATCTTGATAAACGTCTACATTACCACGGAGAAAAATGACCATTTTGTAACGTTAACTAACTTAAACAATAGGAACATGGCTCGTCCGCACCGGCCGCTATCGACAAAAGATCGTAATATAAAAACAAATGTTATGCAACAATGAGGTAAATAATCCATAAAATGGGTCTAAACTAAGATAAAACAATGGCTTTTGTAATATTTATATCTCCATTAAAAAAGAAAATACATTTGTAGCTCGCCTTCTTTGACGCCATGTTTATCTGCTGAAATGCGCAATGCATTCTGGGTGTCCCTTAGTCCCAAGGGTGGTGTCGGAAAATCTCAGTATTGAGGGAGATACAGCCTCAAACTTAACCCTCAACCTTAACTTTCTGAGAATCGGGACAGCACTTACACTTCACGGGAGCATTTTGAGATTTAGGGTTAAGACAGGAATTGGAATTCACCCTTAGACTCACTTTTCTACATTTACTTGTATGTTACTCTCCATTTTTGTTCTGAGCTCCGGTCTGAACATCGTTAGAGCTTTTGTATATGTGTTGTTGTATTATTTCTGTCATTGTCTACCTTGTCTTTTGTTTGTTCTGGCTGCTTTGCTAATTGCCCTTGATGGGACGATAAAATTATTCTGATTCAGACAAACAGTGAACATTCAGTAACAGGTGCAAGGGCAGGTGTCACTGTAAGAGACGTTTCTCTGAAGGTTATTGATCATTTTTGGAGACAGGGGGATCACATATAATCTAGAAGTCACCAAAAGAGTCTAAACTACACTTAGGGGGGAAATATTAGTCATTTTATTGTTAAGAAAGTTGGTAAAAAGCTTCAGTCACAGACAAAGAAAATGATAACGACCTATTTAGCGTCTTTACCAAGAGTCTCTGTTGGTTTGGTGCTACAGTATTTACATTGAATCAATCAGCAGAACCTTTGATAACTTTTATTATACCAGTTATTAAAGCCTTTTAATCACCAAAGAACAAAAACAAAACTCTTCTTTTTTCATATTTCACCTTTCATATATTTAAACATGCAGCTGACTGAATTCTCTTCCCCAGGATAAGAGTTGGTATTGGATCGATGGTTCCCCGTTCTTATATACCAACTGGGACAGTGGGGAGCCAAACGGTGGAAACCTTGACAACTGCTTAGTGATGTATTATGGAGGTAAATACTGACTTACAAATGTTTCCATATTCAGCAGAGCAGCATGAGTACATCTGCATCCCGAGGTCGACTATAGGTTTATTCAATAATCAGACATTTTACAAGGATACTGAAAAATAAAAACTGTTGGAAAAGAGTCAGTAAACTATCTTTTTTTAATCCCTCTCCACAGGAGCCCCATGGACTGATGCCAGGTGTCACTACCGCCATCATTTTATTTGTTCCAAGGACGCACAGGAATCTTGTAAATAGGTTGAAACCAAAGCCACGACTCCACCTCCTCTCTCTCCTCTCAGGCTTCAACCACATTAATAATCAAAGAACCATTTCTGATTGTTTCTCCTGAATGTGACAACTGTAAGTTGGTGATTTTAAGGGGGTTTCACTTCATTGAGCGGTAGAAATGTGATAGATATGTGATGTATTGCAGAAAGAGCGACAACACTTTGGGATAAAACAACACCATGTTTGCCTGAATTCTGTTTGTGGTTTTTTTTTTTCCTTTGTTGAACTTTTGAGGTAAAAGCCAATCAGAAACATAAATGTTATTTCCATTGAAAGTTTTTTTTAGTGCTCTTGATGCTTTTATTTTAGTAACCAATTCATACCATAGCATAACTTTGTGGATTATAACGAAGCTCTGACTTTGGCTCAGGGAAGCAGAAACATGTACAGCATACTCCTGACAAGAATAAACTGTAATAAGAAATGATAAATAAACACGTTTTCTGTCTTATATGTGGTAAAGTTGTCTTATTGTTCTCAATCTAAGCCACATTCACCTGAAAAGTCCAGTAAAAAGACTTAATTCAGTTATTAAAAGACGAGGAAGAGTTGAGTGAACACTCAGTGGTGCAGTAATTTTCTTACACATCTGACTGATTGCCCCACTTTGAGTTTAATCGTGCACCTGTTTTACTGGTCTCTTACTGCAGAGCAATGATGCAAACTCCTGCCGGGCTGGTTTTTCCAGCCTGAGCTACATGTTGTGCATACCCAAGCTTCGTAAATGCAGCCCCAGGAAATGTGGCAGCACCACAACTATGCAAATAAACACTGTAAAGAGACAAACTTGCCAGGAAAACACTGAAATGCCAGACTTTAGATTAGAGCCCGACCGATGCTGGGGGCAAACAAAAGCCGATATCCGAAATATCGGCTGATACATGAAATAAGAACATTAATATACGGGTCAATGAGGTGACGTCCCTTTTTTGTGTCCCAGTGCAATATTTCCTTCCATCATGAATTGAGAATTTCATCACATGTATTTCTTTATTCTATGAAACCTGTGTTATTTGAACACATCTTTAAACTATTAAAATATAACATGTTTTTTTGTGTTTTGGTTCCTCAAACCCCCAAAAACAGTCCACCACGTTGGCAGGACTGTTCATAGGTGTCATTAATTTGAGATTTTTATGAATGTCAGTTATTGTAAATGGAAATTAAAAATACAGTGGCATTATTTTATGCTTGAACCTTTTTAAATAAAACATTCTTTGCGAATAAAAAGAATTTTAAAGCTGTTGAGAAATGTAAAAAACTTTTGTCCCGTAATTTTCAACTTGTCAAATGTCAGGGTGGTGCAACCGTAACATTAGACTTTTTTTTTAAAGTGAAGAGAATAAAACAGGAAACAGGAAACTGCATCAGCCAGAGGAGCCCAAATGACATTTGTGACCAAGTGGAAAAGTTTGTAGATTTCTCTGAAATACTGATAAAAAAGGTTTTTTCACTTCATTGGTGACTGGAACAATTTCCATGTCAGGTGGTACAACCAATGTAATAATGTGAAATGTTATTTTAACATCAAATTATTCATCTTATTCACAAATAAAACAAATGAAACACACAAAATGAAAATGTATGAGTCACTACAGACACTTGAGAGATACTTGCCAATAATTTCACACAGAAAAAATAACAGGAACATATAAATATATTTTCATATATTTGGTTGCTCCACCTGACATTTTTGGGTGCTCAAATTAAAAATACTAAAAAATTATGAACCTAAAAACTTTGAAATGTTGGTCAACTACTGAAATCTGTTAGAAAACATAATTCTTCTCTCAGAAATATGTTTTTTTCCATTTTCAAAGAACTTTTAAAAATACGTTTTTAGACCCTCTTTTTGTCATTGACCCACATATGTGAACTTACCAAGCAACGCATGTGCTGTGAGACACATCAAAGTAATTATCAAAACTACAAATATTGTTTTCTAACTTCATTAGTCACCGTAATGCTGTCAATCATTTCACTCCAGTGTGATCCAGTAGGATAGCAAAAAAATAGCATTTAGAATAATATTTTAGCGCTCATAATCTCATTCAAGTTGTGTAATATGAACATATACAAGACTCTTTTAAGATCGCTTATAAAGTCCTTTAAGTCTTTTTCAATATAGATTAAATAGACGCTAAAATTCAATGATTCAATGCTAGTCAGACTAGTTCGCCGATTCTGGAGGAGCAGTTCACTTACGTTACTGATGGCTGGCTCTCATTATACTAGCGCTCGTAATTCATCTATTTTCTTCCTTGACCTCAACAGTTTCGACCGCCCTCTCTCTTTTTCTCTCCCTTACTATCTGTATTTTTGTGAAAAAGTTGTAACTTACCTGCCACGAATCAATTTATAAGATTACTTACCGTACAAAAAGTAGCCACGCAAAGTGCAATGTGTGTGAAACGATGGTTCCGAGGGGCGGAAAGAGCGTTTCGACGTACAACACCACCGATTTCGATCGAGCATCTAAAACGTAAACACACGAAAGAACACGGGGAGCTGTGCAATGTATTATCAATACTCAGAGAGTGTGTGAGTGTGTGTGTTATGGTGATGGAGAGCAAGGGCGTCAGTTTGTTTTGAAAAGTGGGGGGACAATAACTATTTGCAAAATGATTTTTGAGAGGTGCTGGGGATGATGTCGACTAAAGTAAGGCTATAATAAAATGCATCTAACCTCTATTTGCAGTGGATCAGTTTCACCTGGGACTCTGATAGTTCATAATAAATGTGAAGGAGATGTGTTTTTAATCCCTGTGCAAAGTGACCACAGTTCCTCTGATTATATGAATCTGGTCTGAGTAGGTAACTTTTTAATTTCAGGTGGTTATGTTCTTTTCCTGATAATTTTCTGTTAAAAAATGCTTCAGACAGCGTTGGATTTCTAAACAAAGGTTTTTAACAGCTCTTTGTAGTTGAAGGAGACTCGCTACGCGCTGCTTTGTTATCGGTAAACAGGATATAAACAGTGGTGATTACTCTGAGACTGCAAAGGAAGCTCAGCTTCCCCTGAAACAGAAGAATAAAGTGGTGAACTATTTACCGCTGTGTGTACATTTCACTGACTATTTGTGTGCAAGAACGCGCATCTTTAGCTCAGAATTAGCGACTTATCACAGGAAACAGACACGACTTCGTTTTCACTTATCCCTGCAGCTCCAGAGCTTTCAGACGCTGAGCGTCTCTACAGATTTCTATGCGGAAGCACAAAGTGGGCTGTTCCACTGCGCGAAACAGGACGGTCATTGGATAAATGCTGAGCTTTGTCCCGCCCATCGGAAGCTCAGCTTCTATGGGGGTCTATGGGGCAGTGGGCGGGGCCTGACGCTCGGCTTCTGCATTGTGATTGGATGATCTGTCTGAGGCGAATCCCTTTTTGATTGACTGTGAAATGGACGAATCAGTGATCTTAAAGTATAAACATCCACCAGATCAAAGTCTGTCGTTCTGTTGTTCTGAACTGATGCGGAGACTTTACCGAGCACCAGAGACTTTGTCTTTGTTAAACATGACTAGAAACAGACGGAGCAGAGCTCAGGCTGTGAATATGTGGCTGCAGTGGAAGCTGGTATAAGTGCGCAGCGCTGACGTTTAGTGGCACGTTTTGAGTGTGTATGAAGGGTTAGTTACACATGAGGGGGCAAACTGACGTCTGGCAAAAAGTGGGGGGGACACATCCCACACATTCCCCCCTAAACTGACGCCTATGATGGAGAGAGAGAGTGTGTTGATATAGTCATTTAACTTTATTTTTGTGATGTTAAGACCTATCCTGCCATTCTGTTAGGTGCCAAAATAGTCTCAAGCTCAATGTCTGCCATGTATGTTCAAGTTGCATGTAGTCCTAGAACATACCATGCCATTACATATTGCACTCAGGTTGTTGCAACGCTATTTAACAAATGGCTTGAAATTGGGAATTTTTTGTTTTGTGTTTTACTATGTTGCCTACTGTATCAGTATGAGTCAGGTATCGGCACAAGTTAATTTTAAAATATCGGAATGTAAAAAAAGTGTATGGGCTCATCTCTAATTTCTATCATGTCATGATGCCAGATATTTCTTACCGTGCTCTTGGTTGAGGTCGTACTCCCCTAAAACTCCTCCACATTAAAGGGGCTGGGATCTTGATGGACCTCCTTACTCACCCTGTCCCGTTCCTGCAGTCTGAGGACAAGAAGTCGCTCCAGGAATCTAAAAAAAGAGCATGAAGCATTAAGAGTTGATTAAGACAACTTTTAAGATACAATGTGATGAGGTCATGTATTGATCATCAGCCTTTAGCTCCTGTGTTATCATTTAAATCATACATTAGTCTTCAGCCTGTGTTTTAGTGTCTAAATTGTGTATTTTTAAAAAGTTCTTTGAAAATGGATAAAAACATATTTCTGAGAGAAGAATTATTTTTTCTAACAGATTTCAGTAGTTGACCAACATTTCAAGGATTTGAGGTTCATTATTTTTTAGTATTTTTAATTTGAGCATCCAAAAATGTCAGGTGGCGCAACCAAATATATGAAAATATATTTATATGTTCCTGTTATTTTTTCTGTGTGAAATTATTGGCAAGTATCTCTCAAGTGTCTGTAGTGACTCATACATTTTCATTTTGTGTGTTTCATTTCTTTTATTTGTGAATAAGATAAATAATTTGATGTTAAAATAACATTTCACATTATTACATTGGTTGTTCCACCTGACATGGAAATTGTTCCAGTCACCAATGAAGTGAAAAAACCTTTTTTATCAGTATTTCAGAGAAATGTACAAACTTTTCCACTTGGTCACAAATGTCATTTGGGCTCCTCTGGCTGATGCAGTTTCCTGTTTCCTGTTTTATTCTCTTCACTTTAAAATAAAAGTCTAATGTTACGGTTGCACCACCCTGACATTTGACAAGGTGAAAATTACGGGACAAAAGTTTTTTACATTTCTCAACAGCTTTAAAATTCTTTTTATTTGCAAAGAATGTTTTATTTAAAAAGGTTCAAGCATAAAATAATGCCACTGTATTTTTAANGTGAATAAGATAAATAATTTGATGTTAAAATAACATTTCACATTATTACATTGGTTGTTCCACCTGACATGGAAATTGTTCCAGTCACCAATGAAGTGAAAAAACCTTTTTTATCAGTATTTCAGAGAAATGTACAAACTTTTCCACTTGGTCACAAATGTCATTTGGGCTCCTCTGGCTGATGCAGTTTCCTGTTTCCTGTTTTATTCTCTTCACTTTAAAATAAAAGTCTAATGTTACGGTTGCACCACCCTGACATTTGACAAGGTGAAAATTACGGGACAAAAGTTTTTGACATTTCTCAACAGCTTTAAAATTCTTTTTAGTTGCATAGAATGTTTTCTTTAAAAAGGTTCAAGCATAAAATAATGCCACTGTATTTTTAATTTCCATTTACAATAACTGACATTCAATTTTTAGAGTTTAATTACTGTGGATACTTGTCAGGACGGTTGCACCACCTGACATTTTGGGGGTTTGAGGAACCAAAACACAAAAAAACATGTTATATTTTAATAGTTTAAAGATGTGTTCAAATAACACAGGTTTCATAGAATAAAGAAATACATGTGATGAAATACTCAATTCATGATGGAAGGAAATATGTCACTCAGACACAAAAAAAAGTTAATTTTGGGGAGAAAAGGAAGAAACCGCCATTAACTGACCTGAGTCAGAGGAGACAAGATGGCCGCTGAGTAAATGCTAACGGCTAGCTGGGGCTAGCTCTCGTTAAAATACTGATTCTTGTATTTCGGCTGTGTTCTGTTCCTTTACCTGACACTTTTGACTCCCCTCTCTCCTCCTCTTTCCTCCAGCGTCTCTTCATTATTGTGAAACAGTTTTAATCTCGTTCTTTAAACCGCCGGTAAATCAAAACTAACGGTAAAGTTCAGCGCCGAGTTCCCGCCTCTTCATGTCTGTGTCAGTTACTAAGCGGTCAGTCTCCAACTGCGCATGAGCAACCTTGTCTTTGGAACACGGTGTTGTTGTGTGTTTTTTTTTTACCTGGATACAGCAAAGCTATTTTTTGATTGGCTGTTGGGTAGTTACGTCATTTAAAAAATAAAAATAAAGAACTGGCTTTGTTAAGACTCTTTCCCCAAATAAAAACGGAATTATTAGAATAAAAAATCAAATCCACGAGATGAAAAGTCAAAATTTGGACTTTTTAATCTCAAAATTATGATTTTTTTAATCTTATATTTTAGCATTACTTTTATTCTGCCATTATTTTTACTTAACTATATCAGAAGTTTGACTTCAATAGCACAACTTAACGACATTTAATTAATAATCTTGTTTTTTTTTCAGAAATTTGATTTTTTTTTTTTAATCCATTACTTTGTCTTGTTTTCTCATGATTTCGACCTTTTCTCTCAAAATTTTAACTTGTCTCAAAATTATGAGTTTTCTTTTATTTTATGATTTATATCAATTTTTTATTCGTTTTTTTTTCTTTTTTTACTCTTAATTTGACTGTAATCTCAAAATTTCTCTTTTGTCTAAAAATTTTGACTTCATCTCACAATTTCTACTTTTTGACTCAAAATTTTGACTTTTTGTCGTATATTTTTTCATTATTTTGATTCTTCCATTATTTTTACTTAGCTATGTCAGAAGTTTGACTTCAATAGCAATAATTAACAACATTTATTTAAAAATCTTGTTTTTATTTCAGAAATTTGATTTTTTTTAAATCCATTACTTTGTCTTGTTTTCTCATAATTTCGACCTTTTCTCTCAAAATTTTAACTTGTCTCAAAATTATGAGTTTTCTTTTATTTTATGATTTATATAAATTTTTTTATTCGTTTTTTTTCTTTTTTTACTCTTAATTTGACTGTAATCTCAAAATTTCTCTTGTCTAAAAATGTTGACTTCATCTCACAATTTCTACTTTTTGACTCAAAATTATGACCTTTTTTCTCATAATTTCGACTTTTTATCTCACAATTTTGACTTTTCGTCTTATTTTTTGTCATTATTTTGATTCTTCCATTATTTTTACATAGCTATGTCAGAAGTTTGACTTCAATAGCACAAATTAACAACATTTATTTAAAAATCTTCTTTTTATTTCAGAAATTTGATTTTTTTTAAATCCATTACTTTGTCTTGTTTCTCATAATTTTCAACATTTTCACTCAATATCTTAACAACTTGTCTCAAAATTACGAGCTTTCTTTTATTTTATGATTTATATTGAATTGTTTTAAAATTTCTCTTTTGTCTAAAAATTTTGACTTCATCTCACAATTTCTACTTTTTGACTCAAAGTTTTGTTTTTGAATTTCATAACTCTGACTTTTTAAAAATGTTGCCTTATTAATGGGGGGAAAGAAACAAAGCTAAGTTTTCTTATATATGTTTTTAAATGCTGTAAATGGGTATTCAGAACTTTACAGGACCCTTGACTTCTTGGTTGGCATAATCCTGGTGACAAAAATATTTAGTAATCAATTTATTGAAAGCAACGTTTAATGTGAAATCGTCTGTTCATCAGTTAATCAAAAGTGTAAGACCACATTTAAAAATACTGAATAAAAAGACTAAAATAGAAAAATATATATGCAAATATGGGGAGCTCCATCGTTCTTGTTGATCACTTCGAAATTAGTCTGTTCATGCTGTTTCCCCAAGTGTTGAAGAGGTTCTTCACTGTTTGGAACTGATGTCTGACTTCCTTTGCCATCCATCCCATAATATTCTCACTGTGATTTAGATGTGGGGAGCACACAGGATGCCCTAAAAGAGCGTGATTATTATCCTGGAAGAAGAAAAAGTCCTTTGTTAAGTGAACATCATGAACTGCAGAGTTGTCATGTTGAGGAACCCTGCAGCCATCGGCTCATAGACCGGGGCCCTCAGTCATGAAGGACACGCCCTGAAACATCCCCACAGAGCAGACGAACCAGGATCAGAGCCCAGAAATGCAGATCAGAAACATCTCAATCAGTTAAAACTGTGCTGTATCAGATGATGTCTTCACTCTGGTTGGTTGAAGCTGAAAAAAAAAGATAAGAGAAACAGGAACAAGGAAACAGTTTTTGTCTTTTTCAAGCTCTGTGACCGTGATAAATCAGTTTTAAGGAAGGATCTCTCATGTGGGAAGTCCCCGTGTTTTCTATCCGACCTGTTTTAGACTCTGGTCCCTTTTTTGTTATTTGAACACATCTTTAAACTATTAAAATATAACATGTTTTTTTGTGTTTTGGTTCCTCAAACCCCCAAAATGTCAGGTGGTGCAACCGTCCTGACAAGTATCCACAGTAATTAAACTCTAAAAATTGAATGTCAGTTATTGTAAATGGAAATTAAAAATACAGTGGCATTATTTTATGCTTGAACCTTTTTAAATAAAACATTCTTTGCAAATAAAAAGAATTTTAAAGCTGTTGAGAAATGTAAAAAACNGACTGGAACAATTTCCATGTCAGGTGGTACAACCAATGTAATAATGTGAAATGTTATTTTAACATCAAATTATTTATCTTATTCACAAATAAAAGAAATGAAACACACAAAATGAAAATGTATGAGTCACTACAGACACTTGAGAGATACTTGCCAATAATTTCACACAGAAAAAATAACAGGAACATATAAATATATTTTCATATATTTGGTTGCACCACCTGACATTTTTGGGTGCTCAAATTAAAAATACTAAAAAATAATGAACCTAAAATCTTTGAAATGTTGGTCAACTACTGAAATCTGTTAGAAAACATAATTCTTCTCTGAGAAATATGTTTTTAGACCCTCTTTTTGTCATTGACCCATATGTGAACATCACAAACATCATTATTATTATGGGATCATGGGAGAAAGGAGTGAACGTTTTTTACTTATTTATTTACTTCACAACCTTCACAAGTAGAAATAAAGATCTATCCATCTCATCTTTCTTATCAAAACACGGAAACGTTGAAACATTCCTTGACTCAGTTTTCAGTTTTCAGTTCCTGGTGATTGTTGGACTCTTTGGAAATTCTTTCGTTATCAACCTGACGTGTTTTAGATTCCAGTGCCAAAAGTGAAGATGGGTATAAAAGCAGCGGTTCAGTGCTTCAGAACATCATTCATCTTTTCCTCCGACTGTCTTCACTGCGACTAAGGTAACGTCTCATTTACTGAGTCCTGCTTCTGAAAAAAGGATTAATGCAGAAAAAAGGATTTATTTATTAAATGTAGTGTTGTTACAGTTAAGACTGGTCTCTAAACCACATTTTGAAATTAGTCATATCCAAGACCAGCATCTGCTATTCTTCATTTTCATAATGAATTTTCAGTTGAACTGTTCCTCGTGAATTGATGTTGTAATTTAAAACATTTATTGTTGGATTATACTGCCTCTTTTCCAGAAACATCACTTCAACATATTTCAGTCAGAAAAACCTCTGAACACTAACTTTAAACGTCTGATTTTCACATATTTAAAAATCAATTGGACCTGTTAGTGACTTTTACATTAGTACAAGAACTTATTTCATTTTCTTGCACATTTTATTGCACTATTTAATTTAAATGTGTATACTTTTATTTCTTTTTTTAGAAAGAGCAAAAAATTTAAAGTCAGCATATTTTCTACTGCAAAATTAATCATGTGTATTAGGCAAAAATAGACATTTTACCCTTAAACTTTTTCTTTTTTTAAAGCAAACATCAGACACAGAACAGAACAAATGAAGATATCAGTTCAAAGCTGTAAATGGAGGAAGTAATGTAAAAAATAAAGTCAAAAGCAAACCTAAATGAAGAATTACATCTTCACTCTTCTATTATGTTCAGTCAGATAAATTCAACTTTAAGGGTTTAACATTTTCTGTCCATTTAGACCAGATTTTGTAAAATCTTTCCTTCTGAACTTTTATGGAGAATAATAACCTCTCCAGAATATAAATTTGGGTTGATGATGTAGATTGGTTGCTTGGTGCCGAGCATCTGGATTTGGCCGTTTCCTCACTACTAGTCGCCGTAAGTCACGAGGTTTGAGGAGGGAAAAAAACATAATAATGCCACATGTGGCTGCTTTTGGGTGAACTTTTCAGTCCAAAGGAAACAAGGAGACTGATGTTAGTCTGCACAGCTTCCCAAAAGACAAGAAAAGAAGGAAGTTGTGGGAAATGGCTTGTGGGCGTAAACAACTTCCCATGGAGCCGCGGCTATGTTCTGGCCACTTCTCCCCAGAAGCATTTGCTGCATTTAGCCGGCCCATGCTGATGAAAGAGCTGACAGGTGTGGGTCATTATAAACGGAGACTAAAGCCAAATGCTGTGCCGACTATTTTCCAACACAAACCCACAAAACTTCCTCTGGAAACCACTGAAGTCCGCTCCAGGACTTATATGATCCTGTATGAGATCCAGCCCGGTGCAACCATATGACGTCACTACCCAGACATTACTGCGGCGTAAACAACAATGGCGGCCTACAGGTGAAAATATTTGTTCAAATTTTATACAAACTAAGATATTTNGCAACCAAATATATGAAAATATATTTATATGTTCCTGTTATTTTTTCTGTGTGAAATTATTGGCAAGTATCTCTCAAGTGTCTGTAGTGACTCATACATTTTCATTTTGTGTGTTTCATTTCTTTTATTTGTGAATAAGATAAATAATTTGATGTTAAAATAACATTTCACATTATTACATTGGTTGTACCACCTGACATGGAAATTGTTCCAGTCACCAATGAAGTGAAAAAACCTTTTTTATCAGTATTTCAGAGAAATCTACAAACTTTTCCACTTGGTCACAAATGTCATTTGGGCTCCTCTGGCTGATGCAGTTTCCTGTTTCCTGTTTTATTCTCTTCACTTTAAAATAAAAGTCTAATGTTACGGTTGCACCACCCTGACATTTGACAAGGTGAAAATTACGGGACAAAAGTTTTTTACATTTCTCAACAGCTTTAAAATTCTTTTTATTTGCAAAGAATGTTTTATTTAAAAAGGTTGAAGCATAAAATAATGCCACTGTATTTTTAATTTCCATTTACAATAACTGACATTCATTTTTTAGAGTTTAATTACTGTGGATACTTGTCAGGACGGTTGCACCACCTGACATTTTGGGGGTTTGAGGAACCAAAACACAAATAAACATGTTATATTTTAATAGTTTAAAGATGTGATCAAATAACACAGGTTTCATAGAATAAAGAAATACATGTGATGAAATACTCAATTCATGATGGAAGGAAATATTGTTATTATAGTCACCTCATTGACCCGTATAATGTTTGAATCACTCCAACTAAAAACAGAAAGTTTGTATTTGAGTGACTTGTTTTGTTTTTTTCTAACAATAACTGTAGAAATAGTTCAAGCCTGTCCTCCTGGTTGGACTCAGTTCAACACCCGCTGTTTCATTTTCTTCCGGCGATGGAAGCCATGGAGTGAAGCAGAGGTAGGGGGTGAAAAAGGACGAATAATTCTGAGATAATGTCATTTTCATCTTTAACGTCTCTGTTTCTTCTTTATCAGAGCACCTGCATCGGGATTGGTGGAAACCTGGCCTCCGTCCACAGCTCTGAGGAAAATCTCTTCCTCGCCAATTGGATTGATCAGCTTGTCGCCCATGCGGGTTTACTCACATGGATCGGCCTCACCGATGCAGTGAGGGTAAGAAACAGAGGATTAAACACAGAAACTCAACTCTTCAGGCTCAATAACCAAACAAACACATTCAACACAATTCTGTCCTGTTTACCCTGCAACGTTTTTAAAGCTTACGGGTCGATGACATATTGAGGGTCTGAAAAAGTTTTTTTAATAAGTTCTTTGAAAATGGATAAAAATTGTCTTTTTGAGTCAAGGAATATGTGTTTTAACAGATTTTAATAGTTAACCAACATTTTAATTTTTTTAGGTTCATTATTTTTTAGTATTTTTAATTTGAGCACCCAAAAATGTCAGGTGGTGCAACCAAATATATGAAAATATATTTATATGTTCCTGTTAGTGTTTCTCTGTGAAATTATTGGCAAGTATCTCTTAAGTGTCTGTAGTGACTCATACATTTTCATTTTGTGGGTGTCTTTTTTATTTACAATAATTCCACGTTATTACATTCTAGTGATCAGGTATTTAATATTTTTGGCATCTGATTTTAGATTTTAAGACAAAAAAAATACTAAAAAAATTGCAAATAAATCCATAAAATAAAAAAGCTTTTCACATTATACCTATCAACTACTTGTTGTTCACTTAAGCTTATTTTTTGATGGTTTAAATAAATGAATAAGTGAATGAAGTAATGGATTTACCTGGTCACACCAACTGACGAGGATCAGTTGCGCCACCTGACCACATCAGAAATGTCAGCAAATAAGATGAGGAATTGTTTTTTTTTTTTATTTCAAATATGGAAAAATGTTTAATTTAGGTCTTCATTAAGGAAAGTGATTTTTGAGACATTGGGTAACGATAAACAAATAGTTTATATAATATTTACATATATACCATATACTAAATCATTATTATGTAAAAGCTTTTAAAATACGACATTTTTGCTAAAAAATGGAAATAAATCTGTGACATTGCAGAAGCTTATGGAAACAATGCCACAGTGAATGTAATCAAAGCTAAAGGTGGTCCAATGAAATATTAGAGTGTATGACCTTTTTCTTTTGGCCAGGCAGTGGATTATTTTATTTCATGGTTTGAGTTTTACCTTCGTCATTTCTAACATTAACTAACCTCTTTGTGTTTCTGCATCTTCATTAATTTGACTGAATTCTCTTTTCCCAGGAGAACAAGTGGCTCTGGAGCGATGGTTCCCAGTACGACTATCGGCGCTGGGGCCCCGGGGAGCCCAACAACTATGGAATCGAACACTGTACAGAGATGAACTGGGCAGGTAAACGCTCGACTTTTGGACGATTTTTGAGTTGCACACTTTAGCGAAAGGAAACTAAAAGAATAAAGACCCATGAGTTAAGAGTTGTGTTTTTAAATCTCCCCCCACAGGAACTTTCTGGAACGACAGACGTTGCACCGACAATCGACCTTTTGTTTGTTCCAGGGACGCACAGATACAACCTCAATGAGCTGAAACCAAAGTCACAACTTCACCTCCTCTTTCCTTTCAGGCTTTAACCTCATTTTTAACCAATAGACCTTTTCTGATTGTTTGTTTTTTCCTGAATGTGACGATTTGAATGTGGTGATTGTAGGGAGTTTCAACCATTGACTGTATATAGAATGGACATCGTGGCTCCGCATGTCACCGTTCTACGATTTTGAAGCCAAAAAATAAAAAACGCGGGAGTCTGCGCAGTAGAGAATTTCCAGAGCAGAGTAAAAAAGAGAAATAAAAATATTTATTTCTCCTTCTTCAGAAGGTTTAGTCTCCTTTTGGCTCTTTCCTGAAGTTTCTTATATCCCCGATAAAAACTACTCACGAACGGCAGCTGTCAACTATCGTAAAACAAAACTTATATCGCGGTTTTTAACGTCCAATAACTAATGAGAAACCAACTTCTCAGGAAAAAAAAACACCTGAACACCATGCAGCCAGATGACATCATCATACCACCTTAGTGTAAGGATGAGAGAAACGTTTCTACCAGGTATCGTAATTTTTTAAAGTTTTCCCGGCTCATATCTGGAATACATGGGGAGGCGGGGCTTATGACCTATACTGCAGCCAGACACCAGGGGGCGGGGCTTATGACCTATACTGCAGCCAGACACCAGGGGGCGGAGCATCTTCTCGTTACGTCCACTCATTATACAGTCTATGGTTTCAACTCACTGAGAGGGAGAAATGTTTTTTTTTTCTTTCCAGAGTCTCATGAGACATTGAAGTCAATGAATAAAGAGACTTTTCTGAATGCACAGGCCTCAAAAGTGTCCACTTGTTTGTTTTTACCAACATTTCCAACATCATGTGATTGGTTTGAATTAAACCTCAAAGAAATTTATTAACAAACAACTGTGTTGACTCTTTTTAAATCATAATGAGAACAGAAACTTCCAGAATGAGCCTGATGAAAAGTTTCCCTCCCCCAGTTCTTAATACAACAAATTTTTGTTGCCCAATTTTGACACTTTTTTTGCTGTTTTAGGACCTTTTTAGCAACAAACTGACCCTTGTCTGAGGTAAATCCCAGCTTTCTTGCCATTTTTGATGACTTTGGCCATTCATACCATTTGTCAGTGTTTTTCACCATTTTTGCTCCTTTTTGAATTTTTACAGTTTCCTTTAAAATTTTCTCGCTTATTTTTGTTGCTTTTGCCCATTTTTGAGACTTTTCACTCCTTTTCTTCCAAATTTGGACCATTTTTTTTTTGCAACACAGTATGTTTTTGTTTCTTCAAAGTCAGGCGCCCCCTACTGGCCACAGGAAAGAGAGGACTGCAAAATATTTCTTGCAAATTTTTGGACCTTTTTTTTTGCTACTTTTCACTCCTTTTTCAAGCTTTTGGACCATTTTTTGATTCTTTCTCACTGTTTTCCCAGTGCACAGTGCCCAATTTTCCATCAAATTTCTGTTGTTTTTGCCTATTTTTGGGACTTTTCACTTGTTTTTTTTTTTTGCCACATTTGGACCATTTCTTTTCAACAAACCGACTATTTTCCAGGTTTAATCCCAATTTTCTTAACATTTTTTTGTTGACTTTGGTCACATTTTTGGTCACAAAAATTTTCTTGCTGTTTTTTTGTTACCTTTTACCCATTTTTGTTACAAACTGGCTATTTTTGACCCGTTTTGTTGGTCATTTTTGTGACTTTCTGATTTCTTTTTAAGTTTTTGCAAAAATTCATGCTATTTTTTTCCACTTTTGGACCATTTTTTGATTCCTTCTCATTAATTCCCCAGTTCCCTCCCATTTTTTTTTCAAATTAACACAGTATATTTTTGTTTTGTCAGAGTCAGGCGCCCCCTACTGGCCACAGGAAAGAGAGGACTCACTTTTCGCAGCCTAAATTTCTTTTCTTTCCAGTAAAAACAGAAGTGTTGATGTGTGTTTTTTGTCCTTTTCCACCATAAATATCAATTATAAACCTCCCAGTTTCGTATAAGTTGTATTTTATGTATTTTGAGTTGATCTGAGTGAAATTAAAGAGCCAGTGACAGAATTAGAGGCAGTAGTCTTGTTTTTTTTACTCTTTCCATACATTTTGACACAAACAGGGCAATGAAAACACAAAATTAAAATTAAGGAAAAACGAAACAAGAGAAACAGCAAAAATCTCTTTCCTTCACCCGAGTTCAGACACAGACAAAACGCTCCTGAAACAAATAAGCAGCTGCACTTTTTTTTTTTTCTTTTCCATCATAACGTTACATTATTTGCTTTTTACACTCAGCTCTTACAAGGTTGGCACGTTGAGACACAAAAAAAAAGAAAAACCCCAAAAATATAAAGATGAAAAGATCTACAAGAGGTTCTGAAACCATTCTCACATTTCAGAGACACCTGATTAACCGGGCGGCGACTTTAATCTGTTATTCAATAAAGGAGATAAATCTACAAAAACCCACATTTAAGAGAATTCAACTTTCATTTATAAAGTTTTACCTCTTTAATTTAACGTCAGAGTGAGTAAATACATTTATCAACTGCATGTACCGTGACTTTAAATGTCATTATTTTTCAGCTTTTGGCAAGAAAATCACCAGAGAAATGTTTTATGTTTCAAGAATTCAAGAAAAAGTTCACGAACTAAACTTTAAAGAGGCGGTAACTCTGCTTTCTCATGTTGAAACACAAGTATAAACTCTCAATGACGAGTGTGAGAATCCGTAAACTGATCAAAACGTTAAAAAAAAAAAAGAATGGCACCAGATTTCGACGAGACTTACTAAAAAAGATGACATCATCCCCAGAGGATTAGCCAATCAGAGCGAAGGGGGTTTGTGGAGAGACAGGATGTATCAGGGTTTTCTAGAAATGTTTTTTTTTAAAGTAGTAAATCATGTCAAAATACTACAGGAGCACCAGAGGGACAGAATAAAGACAGAATAAAGACTCAGAGAAAAAAAGCACGATACCCCCTCTTTAAAGAATTCTTCCTCTTTAACCCAGCTTTAATTTCCCGTTTGGACTCACATAACGAGATTTCCCTTTTCAGCGTCAGGTTTGCAGCAGGTGTTTGGAAGTTTATGTTGAGGGGGGGGGGCTGACAGGTAGGTGTCCGGAGCTACATGAAGCTACACACACACACACACACACACACACACACACACACACGCCTGCAGACACACAAACACAAATAACCCAAAGATTCCTATGTCCATAAATCACACGGAATAAGAACGAAAACTCGACATGTTGTTAAAAAAAATACAGGAAATCAGAAAGTAAAGTTCAATTTTATGGGTTTTAGCGAATCATCAGTGTAAATAACAGTTTCCACGGCAACGAGAGGAGGAGACGGTTGTTTATGAACCACAGGAAAAAGAAAACAGGAAACTCTTCATTTAACTTCAGACACAACAACAACTGTCAGGGCTGAAACATTTAACAAAATAATCTAATTAATATTATTATTTCCTATTTTATTACATTAATTACAGCACAACAACTACAACAAGGACTGATTTTTACACATTTTAACCACTTTTACCTTCATTTTTTTACACTTTTGGAACATCTTTTTAAAACCTCACTATTTACTAGTTTCACTCCCAACTTTCTTGCAGTTTTTTTATGTTTTTGTCCATTTTTGACACTTAAAGATCATTTTTTTGCAACAAACTGACAATAAATCCAAACTTTATTGCCAGTTTTGTGGGTCATTTTTACCACTTGTATTGTTTTTTCCTGAATTTTTGCCACTTTCTGATTTTTTTTTTTTACTTTTTGCAAAAATTTCAATCTGATTTTTGCCACTTTTTGACCATTTTTTTGCTACTTTTCACTCTTTTTTCACACTTTAAGGCCATTTTTTTGATTCCTTCTCATTAATTCCCCAGTTCCCTCCCATTTTTGTCAAATTTTTGTTGTAAATTTTTGACACTTGTTTGGCAATTTTTACCATTTGTCAGTGTTTTTCATCATTTTTGCTCCTTTTTTGAATTTTTACAGTTTACTTTAAAATTTTCTCGCCAATTTTTGTTGCTTTTTCCCATTTTTGAGACTTTTCACTCTTTTCTGCCACATTTGGACCATTTTTTTTTTGCAACACAGTATGTTTTTGTTTCATCAAAGTCAGGCGCCCCCTACTGGCCACAGGAAAGAGAGGACTGCAAAATATTTCTTGCAAATTTTTGGACCTTTTTTTTGCTACTTTTCACTCCTTTTTCAATCTTTTGGACCATTTTGTGATTTTTTCTCACTGATTTCCCAGTTCCGTCCCTTTTTTCTATCAATTCTTTGTTGTTTTTGCCCATTTTTGAGACTTTTCTCTTGTTTTGTTTTGGGTTTTTTTGTCACATTTGGACCGTTTCTTTTCAACAAACTGACTATTTTCCAGGTTTAATCCCAATTTTCTTAACATTTTTTGTTGACTTTGGTCACATTTACCAGTTTTCACTTTTTTCTTGTCACTTTTTTCTCAACCTTTGCTACTCTCTACATTTTTTTAAGTTTCCTCAAAAATTTTCTTGCTGTTTTTTTTTAGTTACTTTTGCAAATTTTTGAGACTTTTCACTTCTTTATGTCACTTTTAGACCATTTTTTGTTACAAACTGACTATTATTGACCAGTTTTGTTGGTCATTTTATCACTTTTTATTGTTATTTTGTCACTTTTTTCACCATTTTTGTCATTTTCTGATTTCTTTTTAAGTTTTTGCAAAAATTTCATGCTAATTTTTTCCACTTTTGGACCATTTTTTGATTCATTCTTATTAATTCCCCAGTTCCCTCCCATTTTTTTCAAATTTTTGTTGTATTTGCCCAATTTTTGAAACTTGTTTTGCTGTTTTACGACCTTTTTAGCAACAAACTGACCATTGTCTGAGGTAAATCCCAACTTTCTTACCATTTGTCGGTGTTTTTCATCATTTTTTTTCATCATTTTTGCTGCTTTTAGAATTTTCCATTGGAATTTTCTTGCTAATTTTTGTTGCTTTTGCCTATTTTTGAGACTTTTTACTCTTTTTCTGCCACATTTGGACCATTTCTTTTCCAACAAACTGACTATTTTACAGGTGACATTTCAACGTTTTCGTTGACTTTGATCATTTTAACCAGTTTTCACAGTTTTACTTATTTTTTTTCCATTAGTTTTGCTACTTTCTAAATTTCTTAAGTTCCCTCCTTAATTTTCTCGCTGAAGTTTGTTGCTTTTGTGCGAGTAAATCACTTATCACACTCTTTTTTTTTTGCTGTTTAAACCATTTTTTTTGCAACAAACTGACAACTTTCCAAGAACAACCCCAACTGTGTTGCCACTTTTTAAACTCTAACTACCATTTTTCATTGTTTTTCGTCACTTTTTTTTGCTTCTTTCTGAGTATTTCCAGGTTTTATCCTGATTTAAATGCCAATTTCTGTTGCTTTTAGGTAATTTTCACTCCCACAAACTGAGTTTTATTGCTGTTTCTGCCTCTTTTTACCACTCACAAAATCAATAAAATGTCAGAAGTTTAACGACTTACTGAGCATTTTCCAAGTTTCCTCCCAATTTTCATCCATTTCTGCTTCTTTCTGATCACATTTTCCTCCTTAAACTTGTTTTTATTTCTACTTCTTACTGTTTTTGACCATTTCCACCACTTGAATTGTGAATGGTTTTCAACTTTATGGTCACATTGAGATTTAGTATCATTGAATTGCTCAGCCCTGACAGATAAAGTTGAGTGGTGTTTTTCTCTAACGTTGGACTGAAGTTATCTGAAGAGTTTCCCGTCTTTGTTTCTTTCCTGCTGTTTGTCCGCAGACTGGTCTTGTACAGAAACAACCTCTAACTCCTCTTTTTGTCACATCAGCGTCTCGTTACTACGTCGTTACAGCTGCAGATCTGTCGGCTTTAGGAAAAGGTGTCGGCGAAACTAAAGGATGGATTTATTCTGAGAGAGCAGCAGGAGAAGAAACCAGCGTAAAGAACAAACGTCTTCAGGAGCTAAAGGTTGTTGAAATACAAGACCCAGTCCACGTCCCCCTCCTCCTCTTCTTCTTCTTCTTCTTCTTCTTCCCTGGCTGAGTTTGAGGCCACACGTGTGCGGCTGCATTTGTGGCGGCGAGGATCCGTGACGCGCTCACACGGCCGTGCAGCATCTGTTCTGGAAAAGCTGCTCGATCACGGAGGAGTCGGCCAGCGTGGACACGTCGCCCAGGTCTCGCTCGTCGCAGGCGATTTTACGGAGAAGACGTCGCATGATTTTCCCTGCGGAGCGAAGACGTGATAAATACGTAACCACGACGACAACGAGGAGCTGGATCCAAACAAACCTGCTTTAAACTTCAGGAAACTTTACCAGATCTGGTCTTGGGGAGTCCTGGAGCGTCCTGGATGTAGTCTGGAGTTGCTATGGCACCGATCTTTTCCCGAACTGGTGAGAGAAAATCAGAGAAATAATCAGATCCTGGATGTTCAGACTGAGCATGTGCAGATTTCCAAACCTCTACATGTTCAAACAGTGTAAAAGTTCCTGAATCTGTCTGTGAACTAACAAAATGTTCTAAAAATGGCACAAGATCTGCACCAGACCTAAACTTTACTGGACTTTCATGAAACTTTTGTGGGATCTTCAAAAGACTTTCAGAAGTTTTTCACAAGACTTGATGAAAGTCTGATAAGGTCTCGTTTAAGTGTCAATAAAGTCTCATAATAACCTCACAGGATGTCTTAAAGATCTCTTGTAGATGTCAGGCAGTCCCGTTAAGACCTTCATGAAATCTAAGTAAAATCTTCCCAAGGAAACCAGATCTTGACGATAAGCACAAGTTCTGCTAAAGATCATGTAGAGACATTCATCAGACTTTGACAAACCTCCATGAGACTCTTACAAACTTTCATTAGACATTTACAAACCTTCATGAGAACTAAAGAAACCTTTGAAAGATCTTTATAAACCTTTATAAGACCTTTACAAACCTTAATAAGACCTTAACAAAACTTTATAAGACCTTTACAAACCTTAATAAGACCTTAACAAAACTTTACAAGACCTTTACAAACCTTCATGAGACCTTAATAAACCTAAATTGGACCTTTACAATAATAAATTAGACCTTTACAAACCTAAATCGGACCTTAACAATAATAAATTAGACCTTGACAAACCGAAATAAGACCTTTACAAACCTAAATTGGACCTTTACAATAATAAATTAGACCTTTACAAACCGAAATAAGACCTTTACAAACCTAAATAAGACCTCAACGAAACTTAACAAGACCTTTACAAACCTTCATGAGACCTTAACAAACCTAAATTGGACCTTTACAATAATAAATTAGACCTTTACAAACCTAAATTGGACCTTTACAATAATAAATTAGACCTTTACAAACCAAAATAAGACCTTTACAAACCTAAATTGGACCTTTACAATAATAAATTAGACCTTTACAAACCGAAATAAGACCTTTACAAACCTAAATAAGACCTCAACCAAACTTTACAAGACCTTTACAAACCTAAATAAGACCTTAACAAAATTTTACAAAACCTTAAAAAACCTAAATTAGACCTTTACAAACCTAAATTAGACCTTTACAAACATAAATTAGACCTTTACAAACCTAAATTAGACCTGAGCAAAACTTTACAAAACCTTTACAAACCTAAATTAGACCTTTACAAACCTAAATTTGACCTGAACAGAACTTTTCAAAATCTTTACAAACCTAAATTAGACCCTCACAAACCTTAATTAGACCTTTACAAACCTAAATAAGACCTTAACAAAACTTTACAAAATCTTTACAAACCTTAATTAGACCTCAAGGAAACTTAACAAGACCTTTACAAACCTTCATGAGACCTTTACAAACCTAAATAAGACCTTAACAAAACTTTACAAAATCTTTACAAACCTTAATTGGACCTTTACAAACCTAAATAAGACCTTAACAAAACTTTACAAAATCTTTACAAACCTAAATGAGACCTTTACAAAACCAAATAAGACCTTTACAAAACTAAATTAGACCTTTTCAAACAGGTATTCTTGTTAAATTTTGAAGGTCAAACCTGACATTTCAGAAATCAGACAGCCCCAAAACTGCAAATTCAAATACACAAGTTGCATTTTTTGCTGAATAAATTATGGAAGCTGTTAAATTTCTGTGTTTAATGAAAGTTAAATTTCACCCAAATGACTGATGTAAATTGGTTATTGCTTGAAGTCAACATTTTGTAAAATTGTTGTTAATCCCATAGATGTGAAATGTTCCCTTCGTTATAAAAACCCTCCTCAGAGTTTTTTCCTGACCTTGTTTCTTGAGCTCGGCCTCCAGCGTGCGGTTGTAGCTGACTCCGTCCGTGAGCGTGACGAAGCAGTACAGACTCTCTCCTTTGACGGGGTGAGGTCTGCCGACCACGGCGGCTTCAGCCACGGCTTCGTGCTCCACCAGAGCCGACTCCACCTCAGCCGTGCTCAACAGGTGACCTGCAGCAGAGAGAGAGACCGAGTTTAAGAAGAGAAACAGAAAAAGGTTTTTATCTCTGAGTTTCTGAGTTTCTGAGTCTGACCTGAGACGTTCAGCATGTCGTCGATTCTCCCTGTGATCCAATAATATCCGTCCTTATCTCTACGGCAACCTGAGGGTCAGAAAACAACATTAAACACTGAAGAATAAAACTGTAAAAAATAATCTGTCATTATTATTTCTTATATTACATTTACAGTTTTTTGTGTGATTATTTCCAGGTTCCCATCTTCTCTGTTTTAAACAAACTCATTGTAGAACATGAACAGTTACATTAATTACAGCACAACAACAACTGGGACTGATTTTTACACATTTAACCACTTTTACCTTCTTTTTTATCACTTTTGGAACATTTTTTATAAAACCTTCTCACTATTTTACAGGTTCACTCCCAATTTTCTTGCAAATTTTTGTCGTTTTTGCTCATTTTAGACACTTTCAGACCTTTTTTTTTTGCAACAAACTGACTATTTTCAAACTTAACCCCAACATTCTGGCCTTTTTTTTTTTTACTTTTGCTATTTTTACTACTTTAAACTGCTTTTTGTCACTTTTTCCAACATTATTGCTACTTCATGATGTTTTCTCTCGCTCTCTTCAAAATTTTTCTTGCCAATTCTTTTTGCTTTTTTGGCCATTTAAAACACTTTTCCAGCACTTTTGGCCAATTTTTTTTCTACTTTTTCAGTATTTCCATATTTCATTCCAACTAAAATGCCAATTTCCGGGCCAGTTTTATAATTCTTTACTGTTTTTTGTCATCTTCCCACCATTTTTGCTACTTTCAGATTCTTCTTAAAGTTCCCTCCAAAATTTTGTTGCCAATTTTTGTTGCTTTTTTGGCAATTTTCATCACTTTAAACTTTTCTTTTGCCACTTTTGGACCATTTTTTATGACTTCTCTCTGTTTTCCAGGTTAACTCCCAATTTTCTTGCCGAAATGTGTTATTTTGGTCCATTTTTGACACTTTTAGGCCATTTTCGTTTGCAATAAACTGACTTTTTTCCAAGTTTTTGTGCTGACTTTAGTCATTTTTACCACTTTTCACTGTTTTTTTGTTACTTTTCCCACCATTTTTGCTACTTTCAGATTGTTTTTTTTTAAGTTCCCTCCAAGATTTTCTTGCTAATTTTTGTTGCTTTTTTAGCCATTTTCATCACTTTTAATTTTTGTGTAACTTTTGGACCACTTTTTATACCTTCTCACTATTTTCCAGGTTCACTCCCAATTTTCTTGCCAATATTAGTTGTTTTTGTCCATTTTTGAGACTTTTCACCCTTTTTTGCCCATTTTGGCCAATTTTCTGCAACAAACTGACTATTTTCCAAGTTAAATCCCAACTGTCTTGCCTTTCTTTTTTTTTTAACTTTGGCCATTTATACCATATTTTATTGTTTTTCATCACTTTTTCCATCATTTTTGCTACTTTCTGATTTTTTTCCATTTAAAAATTTGTAAAAAAAAATTAAAATTCAAAAATTTCTACAGCTTTTTTGGTCACTTTTTCACCATTTTTGCTACTTTCACATTTTTTTTCATTTAAAAAATTTTAAAAATTCAAAATTCAAAAATTTCTTGCCAATGTTTGTTGCCTTTTTGCCCATTTTAGTTACTTTTCACTGTTTATTTGCCACTTTGGAGCATTTTTTTTTTTGCCATTTTTGAGTATTTCCAGGTTTTATCCTTATTTAAATGCCAATTTTTGTTGCTTTTGAGGCCATTTTTACAGCTTTTTACTGGTTTTTTTGGGCACTTTTTCACCATTTTTGCTACTTCCTGATTTTTTTTCCATTAAAAATTTTAAAAAATCTAAATTCAAAATTTTCATGCCATTTTTTTTTGCTTTTTTGGCCATTTCAAATACATTTTCAGCACTGTTGGCCAATTTTTTGTTACCTTTTAAGGATTTCCAGGTTTCGTTCCAATTAAAATGCCAATTTTGTTGCTTTTTGGGCCATTTTTACAGCTTTTTACTGTTTTTTGTCACTTTTTCACCATTTTTGCTACTTACACATTTTTTTTCATTCAAAAAATTTAAAAAAATTCAAAATTCAAAAATTTCTTGCCAATTGTTGTTGCCTTTTTGGCCATTTTAGTTACTTTCCACTGTTTTTTTGTCACTTTGGAACATTTTTTTTTGCCATTTTTGAGTATTTCCAGGCTTTATCCTAATCTCAAAGCCCATTTCCGTTGTTGTTTGGTCACTTTTACCACCTCAAACTAAATTTTATTCCTACTCTTTGCTGTTTTTGCCTCTTTTCTCCACTTGTATAGTTTTTTTGTAAAGGTCGTTTTTAACAGTTTGTCTCTTTGGTTGAGTAACTCTGGTGTAGAACAGAAAACATCTGCTGAAAAAACTGTAGCTGATATTCTGACACATTTCAGGTTATAGAAATATTTCACTGTCTGACATTAGAATATTGCAGAAGAACAGATTGTGCTTTAATCTTATTTGTGATTAATTGCTGAGCCCTAGTGTGGAGGCTGCAGACACAGACACAAGAGGGAGACAACGAGCACAGAAAAAGTCTGAATAAAACCAGATCATCTCTCACCGTCTCCTGTGACGTAGTAACCAGGAAACTTCTTAAAGTAGACGGTTTCAAACCTCTGATGGTTTCCATAAACCGTCCTCATCACGCCGGGCCACGGCTGCTTAAACACCTGACAGAGAGGAAAACAAGAAGAAAGATCAACACGCAAGAAATTAAGACTAAAAGAGGACAAAAAGTAAAGGAAGAGATAGATAACGAAGAAGCAAGAGAGGAGGAAAAACTCCAAAGAAGAAAGAAAAGTTTAGATAGTCAGCCTGTAAAGCCTGACACGACAAAAATAGTCAGGAAATTCTATTTTTTTCTAGCATTGAGATGTTTAATAACCTTTTCATGAATGGAAATAGAAAGAAATATTGCTTCGTCATTTTAATTATTATAAATCATTTGAGTCACATTTGATCGTTTGGTTTGTTTCAGCAACTTTTTCCTGTGAGGTTTTTAGTAAATGTGCATTCTTTCGATACAGAAATACTTATTTAAAAAAACAAGTAACAATTTAGATGTTATTCTTACTGCAGTTCTAAACATTAGCAATGATTTCAACACATTCAAAATATGACTTCAGCTGATTGTAGTGCAATAATAATCCTCAAGGGGGCAGAAAACATTTTTAACAGTTTTTTTAAGGAAATATTTGTCATGATGATGAGATAAAGTTCTCTGAAACTCATGGATCGAATGTGATTCATTTGGTAATTTTGAGTTTAAAAAGACAGAGGCAGATGAAGAAGAAGAGAAGAAGAGGACAGACTGAAGGATGAAGAGCAAAAAGAAGAAATGAAGAAGTAGAAGTAAAAGAGCAGGAAAAATAAGGAAGAAGCAGACCACGAGAACAGCATATTTTCATCTTCGTAACATTAGGAAAATCAGGCACTTCTTGTCTCAGAGCGACGCGGAGAAACTAGTCCATGCTTTGGTCTCCTCTAGGTTAGATTACTGTAACTCTCTTTTATCAGGCTGCTCTAAAAAGTCTATGAGGACCCTTCAGTTAGTTCAGAACGCTGCAGCTCGGGTATTGACTGGAACCAGGAGGAGGGAACACATTTCTCCAGTATTGGTCTCTCTACACTGGTTACCTGTAAAATCTAGAATAGAATTTAAAATTCTCCTCCTGACCTATAAAGCTCTAAATAACATTGGGCCGTCCTATCTTAGACAGCTTATAGTTCCATATTACCCGTCTAGATCACTGCGCTCTCAGCATGCAGGCCTGCTGACTGTGCCTGTGCTCTCTAGAAGTAGTATGGGAGGTCGAGCCTTTAGTTATCAGGCTCCTCTTCTCTGGAACAACTTACCAGTCGAGGTCCGGGGGGCGGACACCCTCTGGATTTTTAGTAGCAGACTTAAAACTTTCCTTTTTGATAAAGCTTATAGTTAGAGCTGGATCAGGCCTGAACCAGCTCTTAGTTATGCTGCTATAGGTTTAGACTGTCGGGGGGAAACTGACACACTAGGCTTCTGTTTCCCTTTCTCCTCTATCTGTCAGTCTAACTTTTATCTTAATGCACTATTGTAGTTATTACCCATGATCCTCTGGGAGTCTCTGAACTTGTTTGTAGGTTCATCTGGATTGTTGCTGTGGATCTACCAGCTGATGTGGGACGACCTGACTCCTGCTGCTGTGGCTCTGACAGTTCTCCAATTTTTCTTCTCTCTCTCTCTCTCTCTCTCTCTGTCTAACATGAGTCTGGTTCTGTCCGAGGTTTCTGCCCGTTAAAGGGAAGTTTTTCCTCTCCACTGTAACTTTGCTAAAAGCTGCTGCAAAGTGCTTCACTCATGGTGGATCAAGATGAGATAAGATTCCTTATCCTGTCTTGATGTTGGGTCTCTGTTAATAAAATAACTAAATACTCGAACATTAACAGGTATCAACCTGCTAATGTTTTGTAAAGTGTCTTGAGATAACGTTTGTTATGATTTGGCGCTATATAAATAAAGATTGATTGAAGAAGCGGAAGAAAACGTGGTACAAGGAGAAAAAGAAAAAGGAGGAGACAAACCAGGTATCCTTCGCTCGGCCCCTCCAGCTCCTCTCCTGACTCGTTTAAGATGGCGGGCACTACGCCGAAGAACGGGAACGTCTGAAGAGAGAAGAGTTTATCAGAAAGATAAAACAGAATCTTTGTGAAGATTTCTTTAAGCTCAGAATGATCTTTCAGTTTCTGTTCATCCAGTTTAAAGAGGAACCGTCACATAAAGATCAGATCATCATGTTCTGATTTTTTTATTATTATTATTATTATTATATTTATTTATCGTTCATTGACTCACAGCAGATCCTGGTTTCATGGGTGTAGCTGCAGGAAGAGGAGTCAGCACGTGTCCCCCCTGAAAAACAGAAAATCAGCTTCAGGTTTTCTCTGAGGGAGCGGTTTGTCCAGCAGGGGGCAGCACAGCCCACAGTCTGATCTTCACTTTCATAGATGAGCGAACTTTTCTGCCTCTCAGATCCATGATTTTACATTTTCTTCCACTTTAAACTTTTAGCCTTTTTAAGGGAAACTACCTGATCATTTTTGATGATATCACAACATTGTACCCGCTTTATTAAAAACAACTTTATGACCTCTTATCTTCTCATATTAACTTTTAATGTCGTTTCATTTATCTCCTACTTTTTTAAATCTCCTTATTTTGAATTTTTAACCCATAACTATAAATATTTATCTCCTTAACTTGACATTTTTATTTCCTCTTCTGGATATGTTTTACCCATTACTGCTATTTTTTTCTCTTAGTTTTGACGTTCTGTCCATACTTTTCACTTTTTATCTCCTCTCATCAATGTTTAATCCCCTTATATTAACTTTTTATCGCATTATTTTGACGTTCTATCTTTGATTTTTACATTTTTCACTTCTAAGTTATCTGATAAATCCATTCTTGTGACTTTTTAAATTAACTAGTTTGGGGTTTGAACCCATAATTATCTTTACTTTCACATTCGATCTTGACTTTTTATTGAACTCATAACACTAATAACCAAATTCCCTGTAGAAAAACCAAGTTTGGGTTTTGAAGCTGCAGAGAGGAGCTGTTTGTGTTTGTTTGTGTGATAATAACAAATAGGGCAACAAAGATTTATCATTTTCTGATCGAAATCGAGATTTCAGACATAACGATCATGTTTTCACCAAAACTGCGATTTCTTTTCTCCTGACTGACCCAGGATCTTTAGTGTCAGCTGTTTCACACACACACACATTTAAGTGTAAAACTGTTGGGAAAAATCCTTTTTTTCTTTGGAATTGTTGAATTTCATTTTTCTTGTTTTTAATTGTTTCACATTTTATTTATCTTTTTTTAACATAAAACAGTTATTTTGCTCTCAGTTGTTTTTAAAAGTTAAGACTCTAAGATGCTCTTTTTGTTCTTCAGTTGTTATAATTAAAAACATGATTAAAAAGTCCAGTTTAAAAATAACTAGAGTTGTATTTCAAGTTCAGACTCAGTGGAGGTGTTTGACTAAGGGTTTTAAAAACGTCAAAATTTGGTTATTTATCTCAAAATCTTCTCTTTTTTTTAAAAAAATTTTTTGTCTTTCATCTATAAATGTTGTCTTTATTTCTTATAGTTTCGACTTAAATCTTAGAATTTTGACTTTTTATATCAAAATTTCTGCGTTTTTGTCTCAAACATTGCCTTTATCTTAAAATTTTGACCCTTAATGTGAAAGTTTAGACTTTTTTCACATAATGTTGGATTAATTACATAAAATTTAGATTTTTTAAAATCTCAAAACACTGACTTTTTGTCTCAGAAATTTGTCTTTATTTTTCAAAATTTCCACTTTTCAGCTTAAATATTGACCTTTATATCTAACAGTTAAAAATAATTCTTACCTTAATTTCTATCTTTGCATTATAGTAAAAACTTTTGATGTTTTGATGGTTTGATGTAATTCTCTGCCGGACTTTGGGAAAACTTCACTAAAGCTTGATTTAAATTGAATTGAAATTGCAATATCTGCCAGAAAAATGGCAATTAGAGCTTCTTCTAAAATCCTTCAGCCCTAATAACAACGATGAGAACTCACAGTCTCCGTCTGCCAGAAAGTGTCCACGATGGGACACCTCTTCTCCCCGACCACGTTGTAGTACCACTGCCAGGCCTCGGGGTTGATGGGCTCGCCAACCGTCCCCAGGACCTTCAGGGAGTCACGTTTATACCTGCGGAGAATTAAGAGCAGAGTCCAGGGTTAATAAACGTTAATAAATCAGCTTTAACTGTTAGAGGATCAGAGAGGACTCACTTCTGCACCGGCTCGCTGCCGTACTTCATCAGCAGCCTGATGGCCGTCGGCGCCGTGTAAAACTTGGTCACGTGATATTTGTCTACGATCTCCCACATGCGGCTGACGTCAGGGTAAGTAGGAAGACCTTCGAACTGAGACACAGACACAAAAATATGAAGTTAAGTCACCAAAATGAGTCTAAGAAAAAGGTATTAATGGGTTTAAGAGACACAAAATCTGCCAATGGGATAAGATAATTTCAAGAAACTTCCCGGGTGAATTCGTCTTATCCCATTGGCAGATTTTTTTGACTTGTCACAAGCAATTTACACCTCATTTTTGTCTTAAAAACTTTAAACAAGACATTTTTATGACCTGGTCTGGTGAATGTGGCTCAAATTAAGAACAATAAGACAATTTTTATTACAAATAAGACAGAATGACTTACTTAGATTTCAGTTTTTGCAGTGAAAGTTTTCTCCCAACTTTTTTGTCACCTCTTTTACCAATTATCAGTTTTTTTAATCACTTTTTCCACCATTTTCACTCCCTTCTGAATAATTTGTATGCTTTCTCCCAGTTTTCTTGCCAAGTTTTGTTGCTTTTAGTCCTTTCTTGTGACTTTTCACTCATTTTTTTTCAAGTAATATTCTACCTGTTCCAATTTTTGTTGATTTTTGGCCACTTTAGTGACTCTTAGTTCTTTTTTTTAATGGGTTTAAATAGGGATGGTTGTTTTCCAAACCTCCTCCTCCTTCTGCTGAAATTCAGTTTGTAGTATCAGTTTGTGAAAACTTGGTAGATCTGTAGTAAACTACAAGTTCCCGGATGTTTCTACTGATCCAGGAAAATTTCTCAGTCTGTAACGGACCAGTCTACCTGGCGTACTGTTTCCCACAATGCACAGCGCATCAGGTTTATGCGAATTACTGACACCTACTGGAATAAATCAGCTCAACTTCAACACAACAACAAAAATGTGAAACGGTCCCAGAGATAAAAGTGAAGTGACAGGAAAGAAACAGCGGTAAATCTGAGCGGTTTACTTTTTGTTTTGTTTTCCACTAACAGCCTACGTTGGTAACATGGACACAATTTTATCCATCATTTTAAAAAAATAGTTGGTTCCAGATTCATTTTCAATACACGATAACTTTTGGTGTAATATTTCAAATCAAATATAGTGATTTTGCTGTAATAAACTTCTGTACCTTTACAAATTTCATAAAACCAGACCCTGATATCTCTCCATGAATTTGTTGTTTTTTTCTAAATAAGTTTAAAAAATATTCCTTGAACCACAAAAGAAAATGAAAAGACAGAAAAAAACAACCCATTAAAAACATTTACAACTAAAATTCCCTTCCCATGTTTAATTTCATTATTATATTATAATTTTTCTATGTATTTCATCACCTTCTAATTTGACTCATCTAATTTTTTTTGTTCCTGTAACTTCACCTCTGATTGTTAAAGTGAATTAATGACTGAAATGTACTCATGGTTTATTTTCTATATTTATGATTAAGTTAAACTTTAAATCTGAACTGTCAGAAACAGAAATCCTCACCAGGACGCTGGTGGCTCCGTTGGCGAGCGGGCCGTACGTGATGTACGAATGTCCGGTGATCCACCCGATGTCGGCGGTGCACCAGTAGACGTCGTCGGGTTGGTGGTCGAACACCAGTTTGAAGGTGGTGGCGGTGTAGAGCATGTAGCCGCTGACGGTGTGGAGGACGCCCTGCAGGAGAGAGAGAGAGGAGCTTTAAACCTCCTCAAACACAAAGAGAAACATCACGACCGCTCGACTCTACGAAACCAAAGGGCCACCTCGGCGACCACATCTCCTACTTCTCGCCTAGAAGTCTGAGCGTGGTGAGCCCAAGTGTGAGCAGACTGCGAGGAGCTTAGTCGCACACGGTTGTATTTAGGTGGAGGCCCAAGGTCCCTTGGACTTTTGTGTGCCCCTACAGACAAAGACCAGGACGCAGGCGTGAAAAATAAACACACACATGAAAACATGAAGTCTCCGATTTACCAAACATTAACTCACGTTGGTTCTCATTTATCAAACGGTTCCTACGAAACAAAAAACGGCTCTTATCCACGCCAGACCAGTGTTTATCAACATAAACGAGGGCGGAGCTCAAATCCAACGCCAAGTCTGAGTTCATGTACGCAAAATTTGCAGAGTTTGACGGACAAATATTTAGAGAGTCAAATTAGATATGAAACCAAAAATCTCTGTAAAATTCATCATTTATGAAAAAGCAGAACAAGCTTTCAGCTGTTTCCTTCATATTAAAATAATGTTTGATATAATGTCAGATAAATCAATTAAAGTATAAGCGAAGGATGTTTTAATTAAATGTTTAAACTCTGCTTTAGTTTAGTTTGCTACATCTACGCTGGGGCTGAGTAATTAAACACAAATGAGATTAAATCACAACATGACCTGCTGCAATATTCTTTAACTTGACACGTGTTAGAATAGCAGTTAACTTTTTTTTGCAGTTGTTTCACAGTTTTATGCTCAGTGTAACTCCTCAACCAGAGAAAAGAGAAAATGACCTTTACATGAGAAACAATCTAAATGGTGATTAGTGGCAAAAATAGCAAAGATTAATTTGAAATTGATTTAAAGATTAATCTACGGTGGCAAAAATTGCCAAAAGGGAACAAACATTCTGCAAAAAACTAGAAAAGAACTTGTAAAATACTCAGAAAGGTGGCAAAAAATGCTCCAAAAAGGGATAGAAAAGAGGGAAAAGTGACTAAGATAGCAAAAGGCAAAATAGAAATAGCAAGAAAGTTGATATAAAACTTTAAAAAACGGTCAGAAGTGAGTGGTCCAAAAGAGGCAAAAAAGAATGAAGAGTCACTAAAGTGGCCAAAAATCAACAAAAATTGGAACAAATAGAATATTACTTGAAAAAAATGAGTGAAAAGTCACAAGAAAAAGCTAAAAGCAACAAAACTTGGCAAGAAAACTAGGAGAAAGCATACAAATTATTCAGAAGGGAGTGAAAATGGAGGAAAAAGTGATAAAAAAAAACTGACAATAGGTAAAAGAGGCAACAAAAAATTGACAAAAAAGTTGGGAGAAAACTTACACTGCAAAAACTGAAATCTAAGCAAGTCATTCTGTCTTAATTGTAGTAAAAAATTTCTTATTTTTCTTGATTTGAGCCACATTCACCAGACCAGGTCATAAAAATGTCTTATTTTAAGTTTTTTAAAGACAAAAATTAGGTGTAAATTGTTTGTAACAAGTAAAAAAAAAATCTGTCAATGGGATAAGATAAAAGATTCTTGTTTTAAGACATCTTTCTAATTTCAAGAAACTTCCCGGGTGAATTCGTCTTATCCCATTGGCAGATTTATTTGACTTGTTACAAGCAATTTCCACCTCATTTTTGTCTTAAAAAAACTTGAAATAAGACATTTTTATGACCTGGTCTGGTGAATGTGGCTCAAATTAAGAACAATAAGACAATTTTTACTACAAATAAGACAGAATGACTTGCTTAGATTTCTGTTTTTGCAGTGTAAGTTTTCTCCCAACTTTTTTGTCAATTTTTTGTTGCCTCTTTTACCAATTGTCAGTTTTTTTTTATCACTTTTTCCACCATTTTCACTCCCTTCTGAATAATTCTTATGCTTTCTCCCAGTTTTCTTGCCAAGTTTTGTTGCTTTTAGCCCTTTCTTGTGACTTTTCACTCATTTTTTCAAGTAATATTCTACCTGTTCCAATTTTTGTTGATTTTTGGCCACTTTAGTGACTCTTCATTCTTTTTTGCCTCTTTTGGACCACTCACTTCTCAACATTTTTTAAAGTTTTATATCAACATTCTTGCTATTTCTATTTTGCCTTTTGTCATCTTAGTCACTTTTCCCTCTTTTCTATGGAGGGGAGCAAAAATGGTAAAAAAAAAAAAAGGGGGAAAAATGGTGAAAAGTGACTAAAATGGGCAAAAGGCAACAAAATTTGTCAAGAAAGTTGGGATAAAACTTTAAAAAACTACTAAAAAAGGAGTGAAAATTGACTAAATTGGGCACAAAGCAGTCATGAGTGGTCACCTTTTTACCCATAATCACTTGGGTTGGCTAAACTTTGAACAATTAGGGATGCGTTATTTAAATCACGATTGTTTGTGATTGTGATTTTTTTTTTGTCTAAATTGGCGCCATTTCCCGCGTCAGATTGATAAATGAGAACCATAATCTCTTAAAGCTACAGCAGAAAACAAAAAGAAGAAGAACATTAGTCTGATGAAGCGGTGAGGAGAGAAAGAAAACCAGTGATTAAAGAGAAAGAAGAAGGTTAGAAAAGTTACAAACGTGTTGATTTGTTGTAACTTTATCATCGTGTGTGAATCAGAGCTGGGTCAGACGCTTTAATAAGTCACCACTGTTTTAATATTTACGTTTAAATCAAAGAAAAACTGCTTTTATTTATTTATTTCATTACTTTAAGTGTTCAGTTCATCTCAGAGCGAAGGATTTACAGTTTACACATCAGTCTCAGTTTCTCTCAGGCGCCAAAAAAAGAAAAACACGAGAGCGAAGAGAACGTCAAACCCAGATCTGATCCACTTCACTCACACACAAACTCCCATGATGCACTTCTCTTGATGCAGCAGGAGTTAAAACAGCTGAAGTCGTGTTAAAGGCAAAATCTCATCGGTGGAGTTTTGTGATTTTATTTTTAATAACTAAACAGTCACAGCTCATCGGACTCTTACAAGCCAGGAGGAGAATCTGATCGTTTGACGTCATCGAAGTATAAACAGTCGATTTTTCTCATTTCAGTTTCTAAGTTTTTTTTACTTTTTTTTTTCACCAACAAAACGTAATTAGTGAAAGAATCACTCACAACAACGTGGACGTCCTACCTGTTTGGGGTCATTACGTCACATCCTGACGCCCGTACCTTGAATATTCACTCTCCTTTCCACCAGAGGAATCCAGAGTTCAAACATATCAAAAGTGACCCCGACGTTTTCTGTTGAGTTTTCATCCCAGGGCAGCTTGTGATAGACAACAACTGCTCCCTGCTTGACTGGTCTTGTGTAATAGCTCTAATTAGAGGGTCGTTTATTGGCTAACAGGCCTGTGACTCACTCTAACGCTTAACTAATCACCGTACCATTCACACAAAACCATCTGTAGCCATTTACATCACTAGGTGAGACCTATCTATTGCTTTACATCTTCATTCACAATCTGTTTTTGGTGCAACTACAATTTCATGATTTATGTCGAACTTTTCCACAAAGAGAGCAAAGTTGACTAAATAAAGGACACTGAGCACTGACAAACCTAGTTTTGTTTGTTTACCTGAGACTAAAAACTCTCTAACTCCTTCAAAGTTTTACCTAAAAAGCTCAAATTTCACCCAGATGTAGATGTGAAGGTGTAGAAGTGACGTGGTGGATGTTTTTTGTCTGACATGAAGCATCTTGATGTTATTGATTTTCAAAAATGGTTACAAAAACAATGAAGCGTGTGTCAGCTGCATTTATCCAGATGTGGACTTTAGCTTCATATAAAAACATGACATTTTCTGAAACTAGAGACTTTAATCTTTAAATGAGGTGTCACATGTGCTCCACAGCGCCCCCTAGGTGAGACAAAAAACCCTAAAGCTAATTTCAGCTACTGGTCTGAATATTTCTGTGCATAACTATCATGACTAGAACTGCAAAAAAGTCTCTTACGACCAAAGTGAAATCCAAACATGAAGTTCAGAAATCTGAGTTAAATGTCTGATTTTGACATTTTATAGGGTATGCACTTCAACCAAAACCTCCCTCATTTTTTTTCAGATCATCTTCAAATTTAATATATTTATATTAAACACATTGAGGATGAAAAGCTATTTAAAGGGACCAGGGTAAACGACCAGAGTTGACAAGTTTTTCATGTAAAATGGTGTTTTAGGGCTAAAACGCGCCTCAGTGCATGTATGTTTTTCATTTTTCAATCAAAGTATAGCGCCCCCCACTGGTAACATGAAGTAATGGTGTCATACAGAAGCAGATTTTGCGGCACGTAATAGCTTTTTTATTTGGGTACAACTGGGCACATTAGGGCTGAACGATTCATCGTTTTTTGATCGAAATCACAGTTTCAAACATCGTGATCATGTGATCGTTAAAGCTGTGATTTTTTCCTGCTCCTGACTGACTCAGGATCTGTTATATCAGCTGTTTCACACACACCTGTCTTTGAGTGTGAGACTGTTATTGTTGAATTTGGTTTTAAATTGTTTTGTATTTTATTTAATAAACTTGACACAATTAAGAATATTTTTCACTACATTATTTTTAAAAGTTAAGAGTCAAAGATAGCTCTTTTTGTTCTTCGGTTTTTATAACTAAAAATACAATTTAGAAAGTCCGGTTTAGAAATAACAAGAATAGACTCGGAGTTTTGATAAAAGTCAAAATTCGACAATTTATCTAAAAATCTTCTTTTAAGTTTTTTTTTTGCGTTTTTTTGCTTTAATTTTGTATTTATTTCGTATAATTTTGACTTAAACCTTAGAGCACTGATTCCCAACTTGTGGTCCGCGGCCCCATGGTGGGCCGCCAGGGTCTTACAAGTGGACCGCCAAATCATTTCCAAAATAGCATAATTTTAGTGTAGGGGGATAATATGAAGATACAAATATACAGAATAATGAATGATGTTAAAACCGAGATAAGTTTTAAAACAATTTAAAACTGTTCAAATAGTCATATAGAAAAAAAAAACCTTTAAGAAAGCATGTTAGAGCCCAGTATGTAACATGACCCAAAATGCAACAACAACCTGAAATGCACTAAAAAAAAAAAAGAAAAAGAAATAAAACCAAAAATAACAAAGTTGCTGGGCCGGAAAGTCACAAAAAGAAAACCCAAAATATAATAACTGACCCACAATGTAACAACTTGTCACACTCTGTACTTATTGGGTCAGAGTTGGGCCACAAACATTTTTGAGACTTAAAAGTGGGCCCTGAGTTGGAAAAGGTTGGAGACCACTGCTTTAGAGTTTCAACTTTTTATCTCAAACATTGTCTTTATTTCAAAACTTAGACTTTAGTCATGTTAAAATTTTGACCTTAAATGAGAAAGTTTGGACTTTTTTCACGTAATGTTAAATTAATTTCTTAAACTCTGGAAGTTTGTTGACTTTTTGTCTCAGAATTTTGTCTTTATTTCTCAAAATTTCCACTTTTCATATTAAAATATTCACCTTTTATCTCAAAGTTTGAAACAATTCTTACCTTCAGTTTTTATTTTCATCCTCACATTAGAGTAAAAGCTTTTGATGTTTAAATGGTTTGATGTGATTTTCTGTCAAGTTTGTAAATGTTACTGTAAATTGTGAAAACTTCACTAAATTTTGATTTAAAGAAAATCGTGAATCGAATTGAAATCGCTGTATCTGCCAGAAAAATCACAATTAGATCTTTTTCTAAAATGGTTCAGCTCTAGTGCAAATGCAGCTTTTCGCCGCTTGTGGCTTTAATTCTTGTCCAAAACCTAAACTGTGTTTTTCAGGGCTTTTAAAACAAGATCCAAAAACTTTAAAGTCCCAATTACAGATCTCTGATTCCTCCTGACTTGTGCAAAGTTAAGGAAAAAAAGTGTAAGAGCAGTAAAATTAGTGAGAGAAGCATCAAAACAGTCGACATGAGCACGAAATCTAACAAAGTGATTAAATCCAGGAAGAGAGAAGTTAAAGGAAGAAAGTGTTTTCACCAAAATACACAAAAAGAGACAACAGTTAATTCAAATTCCACCTTTACTGAGAATTTCCTTTTTATTCCAGTGATTTCAGACACTTAGAGAAACATCTAGGAACAATAAAAACTCTGATTTCATTACTTATGAGTTTTTGTTGTTTGTCAGAAATCAAAGGAATAACAAACTACCGTCGCCGTGTAAAAACAAAAACATCCAAATCAACGTCTTCTGATTGTTTTTAACATTTATAATTTGATTTATTAGAGCAAAAGTTGCAGAAATAAGCTCTTTAAAGTTGTTTTTTCTTGTTTGTGTTTTTGTTTTTAACGCGCGGCAGAGACGTGAAATTCTGCTTTGGAGGTGAAATTCCCCTTTTTAAAGAAAACAAAAACAAATTAAAGGTGTTATGGGGGTTTAGTGGAGGGAGGAGGGAATGAAAATACCTGCGGAACAGGACGTGTTTTCTTTACTCTGCCTTTCTGTTTCTCCTGCTGGAAGGAAAGAGACGAGGAGGAGGAGGAGGAGGAGAAGTTAATGCGGGACAGTGGTTACGTCAAAAACCCAAATTAAAGAACGTAAAAAAATAACAGGATCCCCAAAGTCCCAAAGCTTGTGGATGGATTTTGTAGGAAAAGGTGGAGACTTTGGGGCCGGTTTGTGTGTGAAGAATCGTTCAGGTGAAGTTTTACCTGCAGGTCAGGACAGGCTCGTTTGGCAGGAGGAGACTGGAGAGGAGACTCTTCAGCTTCTTTAGAAAGATGCTTCAGCATTATACACCGCTTCATGGGGAAACCTCTGCAGAAACACACATCAGGACAGAAACTTATTTAAAACCTTCATCATAGGGCTGGGGGATATATCCAACATACTCGATATATGTATAAAATGACTTATCGTGACCATCGAGTATAAATTGCCAGGTAAATGTTTTGAGACGTCAGTCTAGGGCTGCACGATACGGCCTAAAATCAACACCTCGATATTTTTTTGCTATATCTCGATACACAATATATATCTCGATATTTTGATTTCTTCTGTAAATCACGATATTAAATGTTCAATTCAACCCTTTAATTAATGAAATGACACCAGTATAATGAATCAAGCAGACCTTTCAGTAAGATTTATACAATTTGCTGCCAAAAAGGGAAAAATCAAAATCAGGTCAAGTTTAACAAACCGTTTACTCCAAAACACACTTTATATATTTACATATTTTCAATTCCAGTGAAAGATTTCATTCAGATTTATTAACGGATGACTTAATCTAACTTTTATTTCCATAAATCAGCTACTGTTACTGTTTGTGGAGCTGAAAGGACTCTGTTAGTGACGTCTGTCTCTGAGCCTGGGCTCTCACTGAATTTTTGTGGTAATGTTAGTTTTACAGAATGCTCTTATTTTGAAGGACATGCAGGTTCATAACAGGAAGTTAGTCGGGCAATAAACCGAGACGCGTGAATGAACGCTCCGTGAAACATCTGTGGGAATCTTTAATGTGCAACACGACAGTTTGAGGATTCTCCTCCTCCCTCTGTTTACTTTACAGCTCAGAGTTTTATTTTTAGAGCGACAAAAATGAGGTGTAAATTGCTTAAGTAACTAAAGTGGTAAGATAATTGTTAGTAAGTTACAGTCATCTTTGCCTTCAGTTGGTTAAAATATAAAAAAAGTGCCAAACTAGGAGCCATTATACCCCAAAGTGCCTCCTTGGAATCCAAAAATGTGATAAAGGCCATTTTAGAGCCAAACTCATGCTTAGGTGTCGTCTTGGGAGCCAAAAATATGTGCTGCATTTACTTTTTTTTTCTTTTGCTGCCCCCTTTTAAAGCGTTTATACAGACCACTGGGCTTAGTACATATATTTTTGTTGGTAAACCATGAAAAGAAGATTTAGCATAACATGTAATAATGTTGCTTTATTTACACTGAGGGTAAATCAGATGAAGTTTCTCTTATTGAATCTGAAAGATAAATGTAGAGACTGAGCAGAAGCTTCACCTGCAGAGAAATAATCAGATTATACTTTTATTTAATTACAGTCAGAGCAGCTGTGGCTCTTATCTGTCATTACATTAAAGAGAAACATGATTACAGAAACAAGGAGAAATGACACTCTGCTGCTGTTTGAGGGACATTAAAAGCTAAATATGACATTAATAAACAGTTTTTGTGCATTTGCAATTTTGTTTTCCATCAGATATTTTTGCTGTTGACATTTACTAAGAGTTTCTTTGTGTGTGTGTGTGTGTGTGTGTGTGTGTGTGTGTGTGTGTGTGTGTGTGCGCATCTTCTTACTTGTCTCTGCATTTCTGCATTGCTTCATCAGCTAAGAGCTTCAGGTTGATGAGCTTATCTCCCCGATAGAAGCCGTCTGAACCACGGAGAGATAAACCAATAAACAGAGAGAGAGAGAGAGAGAGAGAGAAAGAGAGAGAGGAGGAATTTAATTAATTTAATTAAAAAAAAAACATCCAGTAACTCAAATTAGAGAAGACTTTCATTTACGTGTCATTTCTTCCTGAGAGAGTAAACTTATCCACCTTTAATAAACCATTGATGATGTTTTTAATCATTATTTGATGTGAAAATCAGAGCTAAGGTCATTTTGTCTCCAAAAAGACACAAAAAAACTTCTGCAAAAACAAAACATTAACTTCCGTCTTCACACAAACTTTTATGGTTTTTATTGTGAGTTTAGTGTTTCAGGATGAGACAGTCCTAAAATAAATGTTTAACTCTTTGACGACAGACGTGACACATTTGCATTTGAACGGCTGTTTTAAAGGGAACCTCGACTGTAAGGACTAACAGGCATGAATCTGCTTAAATGTTTGTCTGAAACTAGAATTTGTTGTTTAAGACATAACGAATTGGTTTCTATCCTCAGTTTCTATCCTTCAGCCATTGTTTTACTGCCGCAATGCATTCTGGGTTGATGACGTAGATTGGTTGCTTGGTGCCGAGCATCTGGATTTGGCCGTTTCCTCACTACTAGTCTCCGTAAGTCACGAGGTTTGAGGAGGGAAAAAAACATAATAATGCCACATGTGGCTGCTTTTGGGTGAAAGGTCAATAACCTGAGATATCAAAGTTGAAATTCTGAGACAAAATGTCAAGTTTTTGGGAAGAAAAAGACAAAATCGTAGGATAAAAAGTCAAAATTTTGTGTTAAAAGTCAAAAATTGGAGATAAAAAAAAGAAAGTCAAAATTATAAGATAAGTGGTCAATAATTTAGGATAAAAAAGTTTTTAATATGAGATAAATGTCAATAATTTAAGATGAAAAAGATTAAATTCAGAGACAAAATGCTGATTTTTTGGGGGATAAAAACGTTAAAATAATGGGAAAAAGTCAGAATTATGAGATTAAGAGCCCAATTTGGGATACAAGTCAATAATTTGAGATAAAAAGTCAAAATGATGAGATCTAAGTCACTGCACTTTTCAGTCCAAAGGAAACAAGGAGACTGATGTTAGTCTGCACAGCTTCCCAAAAGACAAGAAAAGAAGGAAGTTGTGGGAAATGGCTTGTGGGCGTAAACAACTTCCCATGGAGCCGCGGCTATGTTCTGGCCACTTCTCCCCAGAAGCATTTGCTGCATTTAGCCGGCCCATGCTGATGAAAGAGCTGACAGGTGTGGGTCATTATAAACGGAGACTAAAGCCAAANGATGAAGGCCCCTGTTAGATGAAGGCCCCTTAAGGATGAAGGCCCCTGTTAGATGAAGGCCCCTTAAGGATGAAGGCCCCTGTTAGATGAAGGCCCCTTAAGGATGAAGGCCCCTGTTAGATGAAGGCCCCTGTAAGATGAAGGCCCCTGTTAGATGAAGGCCCCTGTAAGATGAAGGCCTCTTAAGGATGAAGGTAAAAACACTGATCATTTAGGAAAATGACGTTCTGGTAGCCAGGGTAACTTTTAATCTTAAATGGTTCGCACAATCGGAAAAACTCCAACTGTTTCTGAAAGCTGAGAAGTTGCTCTTTTAGCCAATATGTGGTTATTACGGTAATTTCACTCAAGGAAACCCGCGAATTAACACACAGACCGCCGATAGCACCAGGTATTGAAAGTTTAAAGTATAAAAACAAAAATGGGCCAAAGCACTTACACACGGGACAGAGTTTTATGGTCAAGATAAGCAAAATAGTTCAAGCAGGTATTTTGGAGCTCAGGTGTTAAAGGGTTAATACAAGTTTTTTGATATTTAAAGAAGATTATGGACAGAAATAAAGACTGAGAGGGAAACTGAGCTTCAGTCAAAATGTGTTTGAATGCTCTCGTTACCGTATTAATGAGATAATAAAAGTCTACAAAGAGTCCTGCTGATCCACTTACAGGCTCTGATGAATGAGAGGAGTGTGTGTGTGTGTGTGTGTGTGTGTGTGTGTGTGTTCCCCCCCCCCCCCCCCCCCCCCCCCCCCCCCTCCAGCCTGAGGCCATGAGCTGGATTAACAGGTTTATATCTGCAGACTCTAATCCCCATAATTACACCCTGATAACTCAACACTTGTTTCAGCTTCACTGAGAGTGAAGTTACCAACATCAGATCAGTTACCAAGTTAAAATGTTCACTTTTATTCATGTTTCAGGTCATTTTCATGTTTATTTTGGCTTTTATGTTCAGGATATTTCCTCTGTGTGGACCCACCTGCTGTGATGAGCAGCGAACACTGAGAGTCCATGATCCGCTCACACAGAGACTCAGCAGAGAAACCTGCAAACTGGAGAACAACAGGACAGTTTTTAACTCTTCAGTCATCGTTAATTCTGGGTTTATTAATAAATATATTAATGCTGAACTCACCACGATGGAGTGAACGGCTCCAATCCGGACGCAGGCCAACATGGCGACCACCAGCTCCACCACCATGGGCATGTAGATGGAGACACGGTCGCCTTTCTTCACGCCTGCAGGAGGAAAATAAACACAAACACACGGGAAAGTGAGGAGGATGTTTAGTTGAACTGTTTGTTAATATAATTCTGTGTGTGTGTGTGTTTTACCCTGAGTCTTGAGGACGTTTGCAAACTGGCAGACTCTCTGCAGCAGTTCTCTGTACGTCACCGTCAGCTCATCTCCAGGCTCGTTTCCTTCCCTGACACCAAAATAAAAACACAAAAACACCATTAATTTATTTTCTTTAAACATGTTCAGAATTTGTAGACAGTTATGGCTGCGGCATGCAATGGTTGATCACCGAAAAAATACATTTTTGACTTAAATAACACCAATTTGACACTCATAATTAGTGGTTAGTGAAGACATTTATTTACAAACAACTGTTTACTCTTTTTAAATCATAATGACAACAGAAACTTCCAGAATGAGCCTGATGAAAAGTTTCATCTTCTGGTGATTTTGTCCTGATAACATGAACATAAGTTGACACAAATGTGTTTGAATGTCTCCTAAAGGTAACCATGGTAACCATCCTCACCTGAGATCTATCTGCTTTAATCAGTGTTTGTGTATAAAAGCTCAGTGAGTTTCTGAGCATCTTTCATCCTGTGCTGCACTGACATTTCTGGATTCTGAGTCATGAGGAAAGAAAAATAATTGTCAAAGTTTCTGCAGGAAAAGTGAATCCAACTGTATAAAACAGGAAAGGGATATAAAAAGATTATTGACATTAAAATTTTGTTGAAAGTTAAAAAGTTTTTGAAATAGATATTGAGTATTTTGAGATGTTATGTTGAAATTATGACTCTAAATCTCTATAATTCAACTTTTTGTCTCAAAATTTGAGTCGATTTGGGCAAAAAAAAAAAAAAACAAACCTCAGCAAATCCATTTTTTTATTCCCATATTTAGAAATATAGTCAAAATTAGGAGATAAAATGTTGAACTTCTGGGATAATAAAGTTGAAACTCTGAGGTAAAAAGTCACGTTGCGAGACAAATAATGTCATTTTGAAAAAATAATTGAAATCTGGGGAAAAAAAGATCAAATTTTTTAAGACAAAACTTTGAGATATCAAGGTCAAAATAATGAGAAATATAGTCAAAGTTACTCATGAAAAAGTCATTATTTTGGGATAAGAAGTCAAACTTTTGTGATAAACTGTCAAACTTAGGAGATAAAAAGTTGAACTTTTGGGATAATAAAACATAAAAGAGGAAAGGGATATAAAAAGATATCCAAGGAACTGAGGATGCCAATAAGCAGAGTTCAAACTCTAATGAAGAAGTGGAAAATGAGGGATTCTGCTGAGACCAAACCACAAAAATTTCAGCTACAACTGACAGGAAAATTGTTCTGGATGCAAAGAAAAACCCACAAATAAATTCGGCTGAAATACAATGTGGTCTGGCTGTTTCAAGACGCACAATAAGGAGGCACTTGAGGAAAAATGGGCTGCATGGTCGAGTCAGCAGAAGTCAAAACTTCTGGAACAAAGTCATTTGGAGTGATGAGACCAAAACTGAACTTTTTGTCCGCAACCATAAACATTGTTCCATTTGGAGAAGATAAAAGTTGAAAATTTGAGAACATTCATTGTTTAAAGACAAGGAGTCAAAACTTGGAGGAAAAAAAAATCCCAATTTTGAAGACAAAAAATACAGTTTTGAGATAAACAGTTGATATTTTAGAGAAGAAGATGAAATATTGAGATAGTAAAATGAAAATTCTTAGATGAAATGTAGAAATTCTGGAGAAAAATTCAAATTTTCTAGATAAAAGAAGAAAAAAAAAGATAAATAGTCAAAATATTGAGAAAAAAATCGGAACTTTGGAATTAAGAAAAAAATAAAACAAAAACATTGAGTAAAAAGCCAAATTTTGAATTAAGTCAAATTTGTGGATACAAAGTTGAAATTTGGGATAATAAAGTAAAAAATCTCAAATACAAAGGTAAAATATTAGACTATAATTTCAAAATCATGAGTCAAAACAGGTCTGACATCTGAGATAAAAGTCAAAATTTTGCAAAAAAAAGTCAAATATTTGAGATAAAGGACAAAAAATGAAGGTAAAACACCATTTAAAAAAATATTGAGATAAAAAGTCCATATTTTAGTGAAGAAATCCTATTTTTGAAATTAAACAGTGAAATATTGACCTGCCATTGGCTACAGCAGAATAAAGTGAAGGTTCTGGAGTGGCCATCTCAGTCTCCTGACCTCAATATCATTGAGTCCCTCTGGGGAGATCTCAAACCTGCAGTTCATGCAAGACAGAGCAAGAATTTACAGGAACTGGAGGCTTTTTGCCAAGAAGAATGGGCAGTTTTGAGATAAAAGTTGAAATTTTGCACAAAAGAGGGGAAGAAAATCCAATTTTTTTGAGATGAAAGAAAAAGATTAAGATAAATAGCCAAATTTGGGGAAAAAAAACATCAAAATTTTGAGATTAAAACCCCAAAACATTGAGTAAAAAGACAAATTTTGACACAATTGAGTTAAATTCTTAAGACAAAAAGTTGAATTTGGGATAATTTAGTCACAATCTGAGATATAGATTTGAAATATGGGAATCGTAGGACAGTCAAAATTTGTAAAAAAAAAAGTCAAATTCTTGAGATAAAAAATCAAACCTTGAGAAAAGACCAATATTTGAGATCAAGGACAAAAAATTGAGAGAAAAACCAAAGCAATGTTGGGATGAAGTAAACATTTTAACATAAAAAGTTGATATTTTTACAGAAGAAGTCATATTCCTGAAACTAAAAAGTGAAAATTTTAGATGAAAAGACAACATTTGGGACCTGCCATTGGTTACAGCAGAATAAAGTGAAGGTTCTGGAGTGGCCATCTCAGTCTCCTGACCTCGATATCATTGAGCCACTCTGGGGAGATCTCAAACCTGCAGTTCATGCAAGACAGAGCAAGAATTTACAGGAACTGGAGGCTTTTTGCCAAGAAGAATGGTCAGTTTTACCATCTGAGAAAATAAAGACCCTCATCCACAACGAGCACAAAAGACTTCAAGCTGTCGTTGATGTTAAAGGGGGAAATACACGCTATTAAGAACTAGGGGGTGTAAACTTCTTAACAGGGTCATTTTGGGAGTTTCTGTCAGAGTTGTTTGTTAATAAATGTCTTCACTCAACCACTAACCATGAGTGAAAGAAATTTTTTTGTGTTATCAATCACGTTCTCTGAAAAATGGCCAAGAAATCATAAATTCTGTAAACTTATGAGCATGAGCGTATTTCACGTCGAACTATATTATAATAGTTACTCTTTATTGAGGTGGGTTAAATGCTGTTTCACCACTTTGATGCTTTAGCTTTAGTTTGGAGAAGAACTGTGTTAGAATCCATCTAGTGTCAGGGACGCAGCAAAAACTGAAATCACTACATCGTTGTTCAGTTAAATATGAACACAATTTATTTTGGGAACGAAAACCTTATTGAAAACGAGGTGATTAGAGTAGAAGATGGAGCTCGGTGAGGGTGAGCAAAGTGACAGGTGAGTTTTTAAAACAGCTTCAGATCAGGAAGAAAGTATATTTGTTCCACTTAGGAGTAAAACTTTCTCATCGATGAGAGTCGACAGCTTCTGTATCAGACTCAGCGGGAGCTCGTACAGAAAACGCTGCTACAGAAAAGTAAATTTTCTCTCAGTTTGAAACAATATAGTCCAGGTTTTTTTCATTTCACTGATGAATATGAATCGATGAAGTCTGTTGAGGATTGCTGCTTTGGAGAAATCTTATGCGTAACAAAGGTGTATTGTTTTATTTTCCCTGACACTATCACATAAATTGGAATTCGCTCTCAAACGCCGACATGAATACTGAGCAGAAGCAGCTTGCTGTTATCTTCCTCTGAGGAGCGGAGAAGTAAAGCATCTTCCTCCTAAGCTCACTGGTTTGATTAATTAAATACTACTCTGTGTTAGTGTGTGATCAGCTCAGTGTGTGTCATTTGCATTCACGGTGAAAGTGTCTCTTCAGCCCGGCTCTCAGCGGACTTCTGCCTGAGAGGAGAAAGACGACTGAACAGATTGATTAGAAACACTTAATGGCTCTCATTTATTATCCATACACCTTTGTGAAAAACCTGAAAGCTTTTTTAAGTGGGTAAAGTGTCTCTTTATCTGACTTTCAGTGTTTGAGCAGTTATGCATTTTTAAATACTTTGGAGTCAGAGGTACATTGTGTTCGCTGTAAGTGGTTAAGTGGTGCATGTGTCAGACAATATTTCAGAGCTTACAGTCGGCTTATCTGACTGCGCCGAGGTGAAACCATCAGCTCTTTTCCTGTGCGGTCAAAAACTGTCAGCTGAATAAAAATCCTGTTGTGAAAAAGAGCTGCTCAATTTCTGCTACTTCTGATTAGATTTAATGGGAAGCGTTTTGAGTCTTAGGTACTACTCACAGAAGATTAATATTACGTGGAGACCTACGGTAATTTTAGAATTACTCTAAGGTCAGATTCTGGATGCATTCACACGAGATAAGCAAAGCCTGTAAATCGCTCGATATTACGGATGTTTCTGGCTGAAAACACTGCAATTCAGATAAAAGAAGACGAAGATTCAGTCAAACAATGCACATTGAAAACTTCTGGACATGCAAATGAATTTAGTAATCTTAACCCTTTAAAGCCAGACTTATCAAAAAGTAGTCTGAAATTTCCAATTTTTTTGGAACTGAGATGTTTATTTATCCTTTTAACAAAACTCACAAAAAATATTACTTCATGATATATTTCTTATATCACATTTGACACACTAGGCAATTTTGCACACCATTCTATCTACTTTATTGAAGTTTTTTGGTAAATACACATTAATTTCATGCTGAAAACACTCATCTTTTTTGAAAAAGTAACTATTTCAAAGTGCAACTTCTTGAAAATCAGCAACCATTTTCCTGAAAATATGTGTATGATTTCATGAGAGTAGACATTCTGAAAAGGGCCAAAATACAACTTCATCCAACTGTAGTGATACAACAATCCTCAAGGTGGAAGAATATATTTTTAGAAATATTTTAACAGGCTTTAAAGAAACTATTTATCATTTTAATGGATATAAAGGGTTAAATCTTATGCATTATTCAACCATCAGTTGACAAGTGAGTTTGTAAAGCAACAAGAAGTGCTGCGATCTTACTTTGAGTCTGAAGTCTTCATAAGGGAAATAAAAATTCACCTATTATTTTGCTGCTTTCTTTCCAACCATTAAGAATTTGGATTTAATTACTGACATGATCATGTGCTCTGAGGCAGAGTGTCTGTGCCAACCTGTTGTCCACAGAGACTCGAAGTCATATTTAAAGCTCCGTTTTTTAATAGACCAGCTGTCTGAATACTTGGCTGTAGTTTGTTGTATTTGTTGTTACTATAATTGAGTTAGTCTAATGCCCGTGACATTAAACCAGTGATGCACATTTTCAGGGCCCAGGCAACGAGCGCAGGGTCAGTGAAGGCCTCTTGAAACCTTAAGAATTTATTGTTTTTCATCTTTCTTAGTTTCTCCCACTTTAACTCAAAGCAAACTCAAGCTGCTTTGAGCTACAAGCTTGAATTTTTTTGTGAACAACTATCATGCCTCAACCTACAAAAAAGTCTCTTAGAATCAAACTGAATTCTGAACAAGAAGTTCAGAAAAGCTAAATATTGGATTTTGACGATTAAAAGTATTTGAATGAACTTGTCCCATACTTTTTTTTTCTGATCATCGTCAAATTGCTCATGTGTTACGAGACAGATTGATGATAAAAAGTTATCGAAGGATTGTCATAATTTCTATGGGCGTGGCCGCACAAGGCCGCCAAAAATGATGATGATATTTTTCTACATTCTCCAATTTGAATGATTTTTTTTGTGCACATTTATCATGCCAAGACCTTCACAAAAATATAAAATGTCATGAGGCAATTTGAATCAAATGTTAGGAAATTTCACGTCAAAGTTGGAATTTTTGCACTTAATTGAATGAACTTGTCCCACAGTTTTTTGCATATCATCTTCAAACTATGTATAGTACACGCACTGATCACCAAAAGTTATCAATGGATTTTTCCTAACCCAAAAGGCGTAGACACAAATGACAATCAGGCACATAATATTACAAAGGGCTGCAGCTAACGATCATTTTAGTCTGTCCATTGTTTTTTCAATTAATAGATGAATTAGAAAGTTATTAATCGTTAATTAAGTCTGTCAGTCAGTCTCCAGTGGACACTTGAGGTAATGTTTTTTAGCACTTCCACAAGCCCTCCTCTTCTCAAAAATGGAAATTGCTCCTTGATAAACACACACACACACACACACAGACTCAGGCTTTGTACTTTTGTGCCATCAAGTTCAACATGAAACACCTAATGGCTGTGGCAGCCGCTGAGTGATGACAATGACCACAGTGGGAGTTGGTGAGACTTTGTTGGGGTGTGTGTAATTCTTCAGACAGACAAAAGCAGAGGCTGAAAGTGTGTCAGAGCAGATTCACAGAGTCTGCGGTCAGAGCGTTGAGCAGGGTCTCTAATGATGTTCACTTACAGGCTCAATCAGCAAAGCTTTGTTTACCTCTGCTCTCAGAGTCCAGGTCCAACACAGAGAAAGAAGAAACCAGAGAGAGAGAGAAAAGCTCACGTAGATCTGCTCCAGTTCAAATTAAAGCAAATGATCTGATGCTGAGGAGGATAAATGTTAAGAGAAGGATGAATGGTATCCATGGAAACGAAGCCAGGGGAGAAGCTCAAATGTTTAACTGGTTTTTGGGAAAGGCCCCTCTTCACACAGCGCTGACAGTCGACTCAGAAACCAGGGACACGAACCTCAGACTCTGAACCGAACTGGACAAAGGTTTTCAAACCGCAGTTTTTAGAATAAGGGTCAAAGTTTGACACGTCAGGATTTTGGGGGGTTACAAATACCCTTTTTGCATCAATGAACCAGGTGCTTGATCAGTGCAAGTGCTTAGAAGGTTCTAATCCCGAAAACAGGTTTGGTTTTCCATTAGTACGGACCAGAGTTGGAGCCATGTCAGTGCGTCACCATAAAAAGTTGGTGTGTCGCTGCGAACTGTAACAGAATTGGTGGGTTGGATAATGTTGGATAATGAGCATTTGTTTCTGTTTAGATGAGTTATTGTGTGCTTGGGAATTACAAGGCTTAAGTGAATGCATCTCCAGTGTTGTGTGTTTTTTTACTGCTAAGAATTGTTTTCTTGGCGTGATTATGGGCTGAGTGTTTCAACTAACTATGAACATCAAACTTGGTGGTGTTGAAAGAGAAACTCCAACAAAGTCACATCGGGATCTAGCATCAGCATCAGCAGGGGCCGTTTCCACAGCAACAGTTCCGAAAATTCCGAAAACGGCCTCTAGAGTGAGATTCATCTGAAATGCAGTCACAACTGATGCCACGTAAACAGCAAGCCAGATTTTTCAGTGGAAACGCTGACATCACATTCTACTTTGGGTGTGCGCATTACACTTTCATCGTGGCAACTTAAATTGCCATGTGCAAACCAGATACCGAAAACTGCTCCACTTCTGCAATCAGTGCAGAAGCATTCAATTCATACAGCACATGATCTACTTTGGCCTCTAACCCGCCGCCATTTAAACGGCTCCCACAGTTAAAGCACCATCTGCATCAGAATAATGTCAGTAACTCAGTGCAGCTTTATTTATTATAAATATCAAATAGACTGTAGAACAAGCTGAGAAAAAACAAAAACTTTTTGAATAACTTTAGAAAATCCGCCTGAACATAATTTAGTGACCAAAAAGGAGGAATGTTTGGTGCAAATGTGTGTTTGGAGTGAGTTGGATGGATCAGAAACATTTCAGGGACAGAAATGAAATTCAAGTTTTCACAGAGTTCAAGTTAAGGTCAGAAACTGTCACATGACGAGTGGAGCAGGTCGTTGAATCTGATTGGTTGAGTCTCTTACCTTGGCCGACGCCGGAGTCACGGACCCAGCTGGTGTGATCCCCCTTTTGACCGCTATGTCGCTGCTCGACGTCGTCACGGCAACCGTAACAGGCGTGGGGAGGAGGGAGGGGATGACCGGGAGAGGGAGGAGCCCCGGGCGGTTGTTGCCATTTACGACAGCAGAGGCACTGTTGTGATTGGCTCCTCCGTTGTGGAGGCCAGAAGGGCGGATGTCTCTCCGCTCCCAGGGTCCACGATAGTCCCCGAAACGGTGGTGATGGCGTGACATCACTTCCTTTCAGAGGGAACTACTGGTGCAAGGCTGCGGAAACAGGAAAGATAAAGGTCCAGGTCAGGATAAAACCTCCTTATCAAACAGAGAGAGAGTCACACACAGGGTTTTTAGAGATAAAAACAGACCACAGAGGAGAGAAAGTGTGACATTATAAGTGAATCAAGGAGAGGAAGTGTTGGCATTAAAGTGTAAATGCTCGTAGCATCTGCTTCAGACACATCCGACTGGAAATTGCTCTGCAGCTCATTTGTTGCTCTTAATTTCAGAGAGCTGCAACAAACAGCAGAGAAATGAGCAAATGAGGTCTATAAAAACACCATTAGTGCCAAAACCATAAGGAGCTAAATCTGTCACGGGGCTTCTCGCTGAACAAAGCAAGGTGAAAATAAAGCGGTGGAGAAAACACAAACAGGTTCACAGTCGGGGAAAGTTTTCCTGAGGACAGTGTTGCAGTATCATCGTCTTATGGTCAAAATATCCGTCTGAATCGATAAAAACCATTGCAACGCTCTTCATCTCACACTGACTGTGTAATTTACTCGGATTGCCCCTAGTTCTTTATATTTTCTGAAAAAACAGAAGCTGAGATGGACAAAAAGGTGGAGTGCCATCACTTTGGTGTGGAGTTATTGTGCTGCATTAACAGTGTTTTACTCTCTATTATATCATAAATCAAAGCAGTACAGGATGTGAGCGGTGAAATCCATCACTGAGAGGATTGTAGCACATTGTTCTCCTCCTCACCACAGAAACATTCAGCCTCCTGAGCCCCCGATAACAATAAAAGCTCAAACCAGGTTCATGCAGACCCCATGTAAAACCTCTAAGCCTGTGGGGAGAGAGAGAGCAGATGGTAAATCTAAACTCTGAGGGTTTGTCACTATGAGTTTTTGCATCACAGCAGAGAGAGTGACTTAAAAACAATACAAAAAAATTACTTCTGCCTGTTTGAAACACTCAGTTTGTTTACATGCAGCTTAAGAAATCAGACTATGAGATGAACACGAGGTCAAACTATTCAAATGTACATAAACAGCTTAGTCAGACTAAGAACGGACTACAAATAAATGATGCAACTTCTGCTAGATTCAACATGACTCAGCAAGTTTCTAACCTCAGCGTTCAGTGCAAGAAAATCTCTTTTGTTTTTTCCAAAGATATTTTTGGGGCTTTTATGCCTGAAGTAAGAGTGAGGAGTGACATGCAGGAAAACAGGCCAGACTTGAATCTCTCATTCAGAGGAAAAATATTAGAAAAGGAACATTTACTTTAAAATATTCAGAGTGGGAAAGGTTTTGCGTTCACTGTTTTGATTTCTCTGAAGTTCAGTTTTTGTTTGTGCATTTATTGAGCTGCAAAGTCTAGACAGTTCTGGGTTTTACTACTGAAACTGATGAAGCAGTGTGTGTGTGTGTGTGTGTGTGTGTGTGTGTGCATGGGTGTGTTCTTGAAAATCAAAAAACAAGGGCATCCTTGAGAACAAATTTGCTGTATTATGCCGAAAGGCGGAGCATGAAGTTTTGAAAAGCGACACAAGCAGAGAGCTTTGTGGAGTGACCTTGAGTAAAACTGGATGTGATTGTTATTAAAGAAAAAAAAAAGGGAAAAAGAAAACAAGAAAGACAAAAAAGTGGAAATTATTCATATTTTTTCTTTAATTCTTCTTTTTGATAAAATCTTTTTTGTTTCGGTAAACTAAGACACAAAGCCCCCTAAGGGTCAGGGCCAGTGTCTTTTTTTTTGTTTGTTTGAAGACTTTTGCTTTCCTTTTCAACTCTTTTGTGGTCTCTTGCAACATTTTTGTGTTTAATGCAACACTTTTTTCCTACTTTACAACGTACTTGCGTTCCCTTGCAACACTTAAGCGTTCCCCCTACAACAATTTATGTTCCTTTGCAACACTTTTGCGCTACCATGTAACACATCTGCCGTCCCTTGCAACAATTTGCGTTCCCACGCAACATTGAAAACAAAATTAATTGAGAGAAAGTGAAAATGAGGCTTAGATGGACAGGAAGAGAAAGGAGAGGCAAAAAAACAAAAACTGGTCATGACCCTCAGAGGGCTAAAAAAAGGTGAATGAACAACTGAAGGAAATAGAAACCTTTGCTGGGCAAATTGAAATTCTGATTGTATGTTTTACCCTTGAGGTAGTAGAATAAGTAAGAAGAATTATTATAATTCAATTTATTTAAAGGAAAAAGAACTAAAGTCATTGGAATCAGCTCAAAGAGAAGAAAAACTTAAATCTAAAAATGAGTTTACGTCCAATAGTGAGTGGAGTAAGTGTTAAAAGACTTAAATATGACAAGAGCTGGCATCTTTACCAAACTGACTTTCCATTTTAATACATAAACAAGTCTGTTATTCTCACCCTTACACATTTTCTGTATGCACTTCAGGCAGGTTGTAACTTCTCCTTGCAGGAAAGTGTCACAAACTAATTGAGGGATTCAGGCGTCTCATTAAAGACTTAAATTCTCTTCACAAACTTCACTTTCTGTTCCTCCTTTAAAGTCTGTAGGTGTTCGTATCGAGGGTGTGTTGTCGTATGAGCGCAGGTTGACTTGAGGCACAAAGTGGATGCTGTGTGTGTGAGTGTGTGTGTGTGTGTGTGTGTGTGTGTGTGTGTGTGTGTGCTTCTGCTTGAGGCTGATGAAAAAGGAGAATTTGGCTCTCAGAGTCGCCTGTGGAAAGTAACAGCCCTCACACCTGTGGACTCTGCCGCAGCAGATAAACACTCGTATACATCACATTTGCAGTGACACTTCGCTCAGGCTGCGTCGCTCCGGGGAGAACGAGCCGAGAAAGAACCATTTTCTCTCTCATCCAGTGATCACAGTGTCAGGCCTGGACAGAACAATCGCCTTTGAGAGGAGAGGTCACGACCTTTGCTGCGAGACGTCCTCATGAAGCCGCGAAGAGCTTTTTTTTTTAAGGTTTTCTAAGAGACTAATGACATCATTTCAGTCAAACCCGACAGCAATTACTGCAGCTCCTACAATCCTGTCAGCATGTTAATAATCTTACCAGAAGGTGACAGACTTTCCATACCAAATGTTACTCTCTCTCTCTCCAGAAATGAAACAACAGTTGATGACTGAGAATCCCGTGCTGAGAGATGGAGATCCAAACAAACTAAGATCATCATTATTCCATTTGAAGCCTGAACAGTGAGAAGAAGAAGAAGAAGAAGAATCCAGTTTCTAATAAGATCAGCCAGAGTCTGAAAACATGAGAAAATATGATGTCAGCAATCGAACCTAATGGCCTGACAAACTGACTGGCATCTCCATTAAGCTGTCAGTCATGTTAAAAGCTGCAGAGGAGACAGACAGTGAGTCGGCTGCTGGAGATTTTTTCATTAGCAGCTTAAGACACTGGCTGCTTAAGATTTATCATCATACAGGCCTGAGTGACACGACGATCTCTATCTATGATCAATCACAATACAAAATACGCTTGATAAAATGTTCAATAATTTCACTCTGTTAGAAAAAAAATGGGAAGAAAACCCTGATCTGAAATTGCAAGTCATTCTGGGGAATGTAGGCAAAGAAAGGGCTCGGAAAATAAAGGCTGGTTGCATCAACAAACTCACTCTATGAAACACAATAATGCTGATGTTTATCAAAATCACATCAAGCATCAGTTTTCTAAATAAACATGTAACTTAAGAGTTTAATGATGTGGATGAGCAGGTGGAAAAGAAAGATATTAAAAGCAAAGTGTGTGTGTCTATCACGAACACACTCAAAAATCTGCACGTGTGTGTCACCTGAAGTTGACATCACCCTGACCTCACGTATCAACATGGAGACGCCCCGCACGTTCTCGTGTGTGTGCGTGATCAGGCAGAACTCGAGCTTTAATAACTTCGGTTCCTCGACAACAGCTGAGTGATTAGCCAAAATAAAAAGTTAGCTCGGGGGGGTGTGAGACACACACCCTGAGAACAGCATCTGTCACTCTGAGGCGGCACGCGGCGCGTCAAGCGTGTGTGATGGAGCTGCGTTAATAAAGCCTTATGGGAAAACACAGGGAGCTGCAGATAGATGTGAGGAGAGAGGGAGTGTAACAGATGGACAGAGACGAGGAGACAGCTCGACAGCATTGGTGAGGAAGCAGATGAGAAACAAAAGTGGTAGAGTGTGTGTGCGTGCGTGTGTGTGTGTGTGTGTGTGTGTGTGTGTGTGTGTGTGTGTGTGTGTGTGTGTGTGTGCACCCAGAATAGAGAGAAGGTGTTAAAAGAGCGGATTAGTGAAGGATAGATTGTGTTTCATACTTCTCCTCTAGGATGTGGTGTTTGCTGTGCATGCACATTTTGACTCACATTCAATACCCCCTGCTGTTTCATCGACTACACATACTCCACAAGACGAGGGGCTCAGGTCTTGATCTGTTACACACACACACACACACAAACACACACACACACATACCTGCTACATTACACAAGTCTCTGCTAATGATCAATTTGTCCATCTGCAAGTCTGGGTGTTACAAGAGGCAGGAAAGTAGGTGTAATGTTCCTTTAAGGGGACATGATATGGGGGTAAATGAGAAGCCTTGAGGGACACACACTCAGACAACCACAAACACACACAAGAAAACCCACACCAATAGAATTTGCACACCAGTAAATGCACTGACAGTTCCTCCAGGACATCAGAGGTATCCATCCTTAGATTTAAATAATGGAAGAGACTGTGGGTACTGGGTGGGGGGGGCAGCCTGGAGCCATGTAAACCAGAGTCTGAGGTGTTTAAATTTTGCTCCTCAGCTGGAGTCTGTGCAAACGTACAGTCAGAGAGGATAAAGATGCCAAAGAAGGGTAACCATGGAGATAAAACAGGCGAACGCCAACATTCAGAATGACTGGGATCGATAAGTAAACAGTCGTTTTAATCGTCTCAGCAACACGTGACAAACTAAAGATCTATTTATTTGGGAATCCTTCTTCTTTCCTGCATCTTTGAATTTTTATCCTCCGTGGTAAAATATTGATTCCCGAAGCAAGCTGATCTTCCGGAAAAGCACCAGCATGCCCTGAGTATTTTTAGCTTTGCCTTTTAAGTATGTGATACAGGAGACACTTCAGTGATGCTGCAGAAGAAGAGAAATACAAGAACTTCCAAATAAGAAACCAAAGAAAAGGCACTGGGCAACATTTGGGAATATTTGTGTTTGTACAGGAAGTGTGGGGACTGATAAGGGGTTGAGGGAAGTTAATCTTCTGAGAGAAAAGCAGAGATGAATGCAGCTACCTGCTGGCATCAAAATCAGCCAGCTCAGTGTGAGACGCATTGGTCCAAAGAGGGATTGAGAATCAGCAGGTCCAATGAATCCCAGTGGCTTGAGAAAGCAATTTACTTTGATCTTCTTAAAGCAATTAATGGTCAAAGTGGAATTTATGTACATGGTGCAGTTATTCGTGCAGTGGTTCCCAAAGTGGGGGTCGGGACCCTTTGGGGGGTCGCGAGACATTGATAGGGGGTCGTGGAATGTGTCCTAAAATCAAAAACTATGAACAATTCCACATTTTATCTATCACCATAAGAATAAAAGCAAAAAGGGGTTAAAGATAATGTGAAATTATGCAAACAGAAAGTTTTTTGTCTGTTTTTCACATTTCTTTGTTGAAGTTTGATGCAGTGAACGGTCGGTTAATTTTCTACTGATGAGTTAAATTAAGTATCCTGGGGGTTTTTCATTGTTTTTTTTGTTTTTTTTTGTCTGTTTTTGAATTGGTCCATTAGTGTTGTACCACAGCAGGGGGTCGCCAGTCTCCAACGCTGCCATTTTGGGGGTCACAGGCGGAAAAGTTTGGGAACCCCTGTATTAGTGCATCATAAAACATAAGATTCCTCAAACAGACAACTTGCTTAGATAAACCAGTCATATGCACGAGCACAATCCTCAATCCACATTAAATTCACATGATGACATAAAGAAAACTATGGAAGCTCTGAAAGGCCAGAATTTTCTACAATTGCTTGTGCTACATTTATGGCATGATAAGTGATTTATAGATAAAGTTTTGATTTGATTTGATAATGTAAAAGTGGGGGGAGATAAAGGTCACTTGAAGACCGAGATTTACTAAATAGGACTCATGGGTGTTGCTCATTTCTGCTTTAATTGACCAATGAAGATGTTAAGGTAAGGGTTGTAGCTTAGCATTTCAACATAAAGCATTTATGCTTAATATTGAAAAGCGACTCAACTTATCTTGCAAGGGGAAGAGAGAGTGTTGAAATATGATGCTCAGCATTTCAACATCCTGCATTTGCTGAAAGGAAATGCAGTCCCCCCTCTAGTGTGCTCTGTTTTCTTGAGATAACGGGATAATTTCTTATGCCACCAAATCCTTCAATGAAACCGTGGTAAAGCTATAGTCAAATTGAACGAAATTCAAACAAACGTTAACTTTCTGATGCATTTTGACGTATTTCATAAATGAACAGGAATCAATGAGACAGAAAAGATTCTATTTCCATTCACAGATCTGTTTTATCAGTCATTTCCAGAGAAAACCTAAATTTCTGTGGTGCCACTGAATGCATCATAGACATGCCCAACAATTTAAATCCTGAATAGGGTTATCACAGTTCAATTGAAAGACGGTTGGCACAAGAATCTTCTTGATTTTACAGAGCAAGTTTATTGTAGAAAACCTACTTAGCGTGCTAGAAATAAACATATTTAAAGTTGTTATTATTTATTTGTAAAATACATAGTCTATGTTGCAAGTTAGCTGGCTAGTTTGCTTTATGAATACCAGCTTTTAGCTACCTATCTGTTTATTTGACCATAAAATAGTGGATAGTGAACTGCTTAGTTGGGTAATCTTCTATTTTTTAGCGTTAGAAGAAACCATTAAAATTCAACAGTTCTAAAAACTGATTAGTGCCATTTATAAATGTTGTATCGGGAATATTTGCATGGATGACAAGTATTTATGACTATTTTTGACTGACTCAGTTTTGTAAAATTCATTCATTTATTCTATTCATATAAAATATTATTAAAAAATACTGCATTAGACTAATATTTGCATGTATGTATGCTTATGAAAAAGCAAAATGTTTAATATCCAAACGCATATATGACCAGGAAAATGCAACTCATATGAATTCCTTTGAACTCCAACCCTATTTGGGATTGCATAACAATCTTTAATACTTCAACAAAAGGAAAAGAAGCATCATCTTGACGACTTACAACAAAAGAACAAATTGTCATCTGACATGAAGCTGGGGGGAAATTAAGCTCATGTGCTGGTGTGTGTGTTGTGTATTCTCTGCGGCCCATGGCAGCTGTCGCCTTTATCTCCTCACTGCATCCTTAAGCTGATTTCTCTAAACAAAAACAAATGGCAGCATAAAAAAAGTCCTTACTGCAGATGAGACACACACACACACGTCACTCGGCATAGGTTTAACACACAAAAACACAAGCAAACAAATAAAAACAACATTTGGCTGCTGGATTGTTACAAAAATTAAAACGTGTTTGTTAATGTTTCCGTATGTATGTGTATGAGTTTAAGTAAAACTAAACAGGACATGAAGTACAAAACAAAAGCAACCCTCATGTCCGAATGATGTCAGCGGCTGCTGCAGAGATTACCGAGGGCAGCGAGCATCCATCTCTTTCCACTCCAGCTCTGGTTCAGAGATCAGGAGATATAAACACAAACGATGGAGCAGGAATGAGAGTGGAAAAGAGAGCAGGAGAATTAAAGGACGGCGAGTAATGAGACACAATTTAGAGGAGGGAGAAGAGATGATTTACAGCAGACAGGCCTTTGAAAATCTGCAACAGCATGTTGCTCTCTGGCAACACGGGTTATGACATCTCCTCCGTCACCATGGAGACGCCCTCTTCAACTGTGATCCGTATCTTCCGGTCATTGCAAGATGCTCTGGGGTTGGATTGTATCTGCGCCCTCTCTGCTCTACAACAAAGGCTCGACATTAGGTCCATCTCTCTGTTACATGATTTCAAACTGCAGGGCTTTGACTCTGATCCCTGTGAGCTCACACAGAGCTGCAGGAACCTTTAAGCAAAAATATTTAGCCCCTTTCTGCTTCAGAGGACACAGTCCTGCTGGATGACCTGCACCCCAGCTGCAGGGGAGGATTTCTAACTTATAAAATGCATCACACATTCTGCATATATATTTCATTTTTAAAGAGTATGAGTAGGAGGTGATGGCTCATACAGCTGACACTTCTTAAATCTTTCAGCTTTATTTGCTAAAAGCAGGCACTGTGGAAAGATCACTGGTCTCAATCCTCTGACAGTCAGAGGAAAAAATATCTTATATCAATGCAACACTGAACAAAAAGTACTGTTCTGCAACCTCTCTCAGCTCAACAGCATTTAACCCTTGTGTTTTGCAGCTCTGTTTCAGATACGTGGTATAAAAAGACAGATCCTTTGGGTGAGGAAACGTATATGAAATGCCCCCGAGTGACAAACTAGACAACAGTAACATCCTGGTTGTACAGTTTTACTCCCTGATGAGGAGGTGAGAAACTCAGAGGATAAAGAAAACTCAACATGAAGTCAACCTTTTACACAGGAGATAGTTATACAACCCTTATTCTAGTGAAGTCCATAAGTGTGTAAAATGTAAATGAAAACAGAATACAATGATTTCCACATCCTGTTTAACCTTAAAAGGCAAAATATTTATTGTTCAAATTGATAAACTTTGTTGTTTTTCTGTAAATATTCACTCATGTAAGGCTAAATGGCTGAAACTCGTTCCTAAAAAGCTTGGACAGGTTCAACAAAAGTCTGGCAAAGTTGCTGATGCTGAAAAAACAGCTGTTCAAAGATGGGGCCAGGTTCACCACTTTGTCAACAACTGCGTGAGCAAATAGTCCAACAGTTTAAGAACAATGTTTCTCAACTTTGTCCAACTTCAGGAATTGATGGATTTCACCATCTACAGACCATAATATCATCAAAAGATTCAGAGAATCTGGAGAAATCTCTGCACGTAAGCAGCAAGGCCCAAAACCAACATTGAATGGCCGTGACCTTTGACCCCTCAGGCGGCGCTGCATTAAAAACCCACATCATTGTGCAAAGGATATTAGCACGTGGGCTCAGGAACACTTCAGAAAACCATTGTCAGTTAACACAGTTCATCACTACATCTACAAGTGACAGTTCAAACTCTACCATGCAAAGACAAAGTCACACATCAACAACACACACAAACGCTGCAGAACTCTTTTTGGAAATCATGGACGTGGTGTCCTCTGGGCCNCAGTTTAAGAACAATGTTTCTCAACTTTGTCCAACTTCAGGAATTGATGGATTTCACCATCTACAGACCATAATATCATCAAAAGATTCAGAGAATCTGGAGAAATCTCTGCACGTAAGCAGCAAGGCCCAAAACCAACATTGAATGGCCGTGACCTTTGACCCCTCAGGCGGCGCTGCATTAAAAACCCACATCATTGTGCAAAGGATATTAGCACGTGGCGAGTCCTTGTGAAGTCTTTTGGTAACAGTCAATTGTGTCAAGTAGTGATGTAGATGTTCACTGTCAAGTTTGAGATGGTACGTTTCTGTTTCAGTGTGTAGTTGTTGTGTGTGTTTGCGACGTCTTGAGAAAAACCTTTAGTACCTGCACCACAGGAGACCCGGTTTCTCCTTTTCCTGAATCAGGATTGTTCTCAGCACAAAGTTCAAAAGCAGCATCTGTGATGGTATGGGGGTGTGTTAGTGCCCCATGGCATCATGGGTAGCTGTCCCAGTATCTGTGAAGGCAGCATTAATGCTGAAAGGTACAAACAGGTTTTGGAGCAACATCTGCTGCCATCTAAGACACTTTGTCTTTTTCAGGGACGTCCCTGATTATTTCAGCAAGACAATGAAACCAAGACATATTCTGCTCCTGTTACAACAGCGTGGCTCTGTAGTAGAAGAGTGCAGCTACTAGACTGACCTGCCTGCAGTCCATTGAAAATGTGTTGTAAATTATGAAGCACAAAATTGTTGTTGTCTCTGGGACCTGACAAATCGTTGACTTCAACAAGCAGTTGTTCTTACACTTTCCTTAGTAAACCTTAGTCTCAACACGGTATAAAGTACACTCAACTACAATCAAAGTGAGAACTCACTACCGAAGTACTCCCCTACAAGAGTAAAATGATTTTAAACAACTCTCCGCTTTGTGATTTTCTACTTTTACGGAAATCGTGTGGAGAAGTAATGTTCAGAGACAAATTTAGATCAGTGAGCTGTTTGGTAAATGAAAAAATGATGTTAATTTCCAACAGAGGCAATAACAATAAAACCAGAGCCAAAGAGAGTTCAGATGAGCTGCAGCAACAAATTCAAACTCTGTCAGCGTCAAGACTTTTCATTGTTATCAGTGACTGAGTCTGGAGTCAGGAGAGCTTCACTGCCAAGTTTGGTTCATCCAGTCATTGTTTTCAATACACAAGAACAAACACTCTGTGACTTCAAGCGGTAAGAAAATGATCTCAAACGGATTCACTCTCTCTTTAATCAAACCAGGTTGTCGGACTTTGATGAGCAGCAGCATATTAATCCACTCAAATCTCAACCTTATCAAAAAAAGGTGGACACCTCAGTGACGACATCATTTCTCTCTCATACACACGATTCTGCCAACGAAGGAGGATTTATTCTTGCTTCCTTTCTGCTTCTAATCTTCTGTCTCTGGGTGTCTCCTCTCTAACCGCCGTCCTCTGTCTCGGCCTGATGGAGCTCAGTGTTTTATTCCCAGCCTCCACGATGAGTGAGGCAGCAGGCCGCTCCGCCCCTGAGTGGCTGTTGAAGTAGTATAGATTAACGACACAGGAGACAGACGAGACGAGAGGAATGAACAGAGAGGGCAGCTTCGATAACCCCGGAGAGAAAAAAAGAAAAGAGGAGAACGATCGGAGGAGGGGGGTGTACACTACATGTAAACTAAACCGAACCAGCGGATTTAAATTTCTGCCTCCTGATTGAGTGAAAACAAAATGACTGGGTCAGTGTGCGTCGTCTAAAAAGAGCTTTCTTGATCAGATGCAGCCAGGGAACTTCATTTAAAACTGCTCTGAAATGACTGGAATGAACATTTGGTTCAAAAAACGACTTGAGAGAAACTCAGCTGAGTGGACACAGTGATGACGATGAAGAAAACAGACTTCAGTCATGACAGTAACAGGACACCATTACCTTTATTTAATGACCAGTTTTCATATACACTACCTGGCCAAAAAAGTTGCCACCTGGATTTAACTAAGCAAATAGGTACGAGCCTCCTGTTGGATAATTACTGCATGGATGATTATCTTTCAGCTGGAAACAAGTTATTTAACCTGCTGATGTGATGAGTAACTTCACATTTCTTAAACAACCATGGAGAAAGACACATCCTGTGGTGGTAGAAAAGATGTTAGTCTGTTTAAGAAGAGTCAGAGAAAATATCTAAGGAGATTGATGCAGAAACTACTGAAACTGGGTTAAGAATTGTCCAACGCATTATTAAAAGCTGGAAGGAAGAAATGTCATTGGAGAAAAGTCCTGAATAATTGTGAGAGGGCGCTCACTTCAATGCTTGGCCCAATCAAATAGAAGAAAAACAACAGTAGAACTCAGGAGTATGTTTTATAGTGAAAGTAAGAGCATTTCCACACGCACTATGCAAAGAGAACAGCTGTGTAGCTTTAAGAAAACCACTCCATCAGTAAAACTAACCAGAAAAAAAGTCTTCAGTTTGTTAGGGAGCATAAAGATTGGACTCTGGAGGAATGGAGAAAAGTCATGTGGTCTGATGAGTCCAGATTTACCCTGTCCCAGAGTGATGGGCGCATCAGGGTAAGAAGAGAGGCAGGTGAAGTGATGCCTTACCCATGATGCCTTGTGCCTACTGTACAAGCCTGTGGGGGCAGTGCAATGATCTGAGGTTGCTTATTTATGCTTATCTAAGCGAATGTGTGATGTAATCAAAGCTAAAGGCGGTTCAACAAAATACGAGTGTGACCCTTTTTTTTGGCCAGGCAGTCTATATTATCTACATTACAATATTGTACTTTTATACTGTACACCCTTAACTTTTATAATGATGTTGACGATTGATAATAAATGTTAAACACAGCACCAATACCTTGTATATGTCAATTACAGAATTGAAAACAAAGCTACCTTTTTGTAGTTGAATTGACAAAGTGCATGACAGATTTGGCAGAGGCTGATGGGAATGTTTGTTATGAAGATATTTACAACAAATGTCAGCATAAAAATATATAAATGATTGATTTTGACTTATTTAGCAAACAAACAAATGCACTGTTTGGATGATCTGGGTAATTCTGTTCTCTATAAACATCAATGAATTGATAATCCATTTAAACCTTCACCCCAAGAAATCTATGAATGGAATTGAGAAGTTCTTGGAAACACTCAGCTTCACTTAATCTTATAACAATGAGTTACTGAGACATTTCTGTTAAAAGTTAGGTTTTGGAAAACCAGACGTATAGAAAAGCCACTAAGTACAAGCATTGTTTTTGTTCTAGATTCGTCTACTTCTTTTGCTTGATGTCACTAAGAATCACTAGCATCCAATCAAAGTTATCGGCTGAGGGATTATGACATTTAATGAGATAATTCTACATAATCTATAAACGCTTAAAGGAGGTTGTTGTGCAGCATCACTGATTATATAAGTGGATAATAGGATGAAAGAGAAAGGCAGAAAGAGAAAAATGTGAATACCGAGGTCGACAGAGAGCAGACAGAAACACAAAAACAATAATCAGACCTGTTAGAGAGCAGATCCTGTCCTTTTACCACAAACCCCACTCATCTTGTGTCCTTTCCCATGAGCCTTTAATGCATCAAAACCAGGCCTCCACAGAACAAGGATCCTTTGTAATATGAGAATTTCATTCCAGGAGTAAAAACAATCCCCCTGCTCTTCTGCTCACGTCCATTTAGGGGATAAAAAAAAGTCTGAGAAACTGTTCCACCTGGGCCTCACGAACCTGTCTCAGCTCGGAGTTCAAAATTACACGCTGCCCTTTCATGACGACCTTCACTTAACCATGTGACCCACAACAAATCATCCTCGGCGTCCCGTATCGACGTGATCGATCGCATATTTTGCCTGCTGTGTTTGAGACGCTTGACAAATGTCGGTAATGTGAAGGAGAGTCTCCTCAGGTGATGTGGGTTCCCTTTTGAGAGCGACTAAATAAGTAATGGGACATCTCATGTGTTTTGACCAGATGGGTTACAGTAAAGAAAGATTAATGGAAGAGCAAATGGAGATCGAATGTCGGTCCAGCGCTTTCGTGTGTTTCATAGATGAACAATATCAGCTGAACCCAAGCCGCAGAAAAATTCTGGAAATGAAATGAGTAATGACAAACGCTCTGTGCAGCTCTGAAAAAGAAATTCCCCGTTTCTTTAAGAAGGTCTGAAGGTCAAACAGGGCTGAGAATTCGTTTCACGTTCAGCAGAAGTTAACTCAAACTGAACTCTGTCGTTCTACGATTCAAACACGACAAAAGTGAATGGATTTCATTCTTCGTGTCAGTGTTGGTTTTGATTTTGGAGAAAATCTGTTATCCTGCTCTGTGATTCACATGAAAAAGTTTCCTAAGGTCATCACCTGGGTGAGGAAATACTGTGTTCTTTTCTGACAGTGAAAGCACTTTTCAATTTTGCATTTCAGCTGCACAAACAACTAGTTCATGCAACCGTGCTGTCACGGAGTGAGCGTGTGAGTCACTCGGGTAGGCAGAGTCAGCACTAAGCTGCACGTGGACGGGTGAGGAGGAAGATAGAGCTGTGCAGATAGATGTTATCATGCAACTCTGACTTTTTCTGGGGCTTGTTGTAACAAAACAGAAACATGACATATACTACATATTAAATTGTGATGCTAATATTTATGACGGAGTATACCAGCTCTCACTCACTAAACTACAGCTTCTACAGCCAACACACATTTTTAACACTTGAAATCACAATTCTCATACATCTGATCTCAAAACCAGCTGAGTTTTTTTTTCTTCAAGCTTGAAACATTTTTGAAAACAGCATCTGGTGCTTTCTCTTGAAATGATTCCTCAATCATCGTGGATGAGATGCCGACACCAGTTGCAGGAAACAGCCGTCATGATCATAGACTGTATAATGAGTGGACGTAACGACGTTCGGCTCAAACTGAAGCCTCCAGCAGATGCCCCGCCCCCTGGTGTCTGGCTGCAGTATAGGTCATAAGCCTCGCCCCCTGGTGTCTGGCTGCAGTATAGGTCATAAGCCCCGCCCCCTGGTGTCTGGCTGCAGTATAGGTCATAAGCCCCGCCTCCCCATGTATTCCAGATATGAGCCGGGAAAACTTAAAAAAGTTACGATACCTCGTAGAAACGTTTCTCTCATCTTTACGCTAAGGTAGTAGGATGATGTCATCTGGCTGCATGGTGTTCGGGTGTTTTTTTTCTGAGAAGTTAGTTTCTCATTAGTTATTGGACGTTAAAAACCGCGATATAAGTTTCGTTTTACGATAGTTGACAGCTGCCGTTTGTGAGTAGTTTTTACCGGGGATATAAGAAACTTCAGGAAAGAGCCAAAAGGAGACTAAACCTTCTGAAGAAGAAGAAATAAATATTTTTATTTCTCTTTTTTACTCGGCTCCACCGGAAATTCACTACTGCGCAGACTCTGGCTGCACAATGGCGGCTAGAGAAACGGGTTTTTTTGGCTTCAAAATCGTAGAACGGTGACAGGCGGAAGCACGCTGTCCATTCTATATACAGTCAATGGTCATGATGCAGGACGGAGACTGCTTGCACATCACCTTTGTCCCTTCAGCCTTCTTAAGCCGAGCGCACGCTACCATCACCTAATTTAATTTACTCCAAGCTGACCCACAAAGAGCTGCTTGATACGCAGCGACTGATACGAGGTGTCTCACCACATTCATGTCTCCTCAAAAGACAATTTTGATGTGAATGACTTTCATGATACGCATTTCTATGATATTTGGGTGTGATTGTCTATAATAAGTTCTCACCATGTTTCATCTGAGAGTCAAAAACCTTGAAATCATCATCAAAAATAATCTTCATTGACAGCTCAGGATCTGTTGACTCTTCTTGTGACCAAGTTTCAATCTGACTCACTGGTTTACTGAGCGACCATGAGGTATTGTTTCTATCTGCCTCCATCTCTTTCTGCCAGTGCCAACACATTTGAATTACCGTCATTCTAATCTAGGGATGGGTATAGATTTCATCGATCATTGATTCCACATATCAATTTGATTCCTCCTGTAAGTTTTCTCTGCACAAAGAGTAGCTTTACAGGTTTTGTGAACAATAAATGGAGTTTTAACTCAATAAATATGAAAGTCATTGGATGCTAGAGCTCTAGAAAATGTTCAAAGCAGCAAAAATTGGCGAAAAGTGGGAAAGAAGAGTGCATAGTGATTCAAGTGGCCAAAAAGCAACAAAAAATGGTGAGAAATTTTTGAAGAGAACTTAGTAAAAAGTCAGAGAGTTGAAAAAAATTGTGGAAAACAACAACAACAAATAAATAAAACAGTGAAAGTGGTAAAAAGTGGCCATAGCCAGCAAATATATTATGTAAATTGGGATTATATTTGGAATTTAACAGTCAGTTTGATTGAAAAATGGTCCAAAAGTGGCAAAATACCATGAAAACAGAGTGTTTGAAATAGTGAAAACAAAAAAAAAAAAAAAAGGAAAAATTGGGATTCAACCTGGAAAATTGTGAGAAGGTAGCAAAAAATATGGTCCAAAACTGGCAAAAAAGGAAAAGGAACCAAAATGTACACAAAGTAGTTTGTTGCTGAGCTGTAATTAATGTAACTGTTCATGTCCTACAATGTGTTTGTTTAAAAACATATGAGATAGTGATGTAGAAAGAATCGCACAAAAAAAATCGCAATTACAATATTGGAAATGATAATTGCAGTTACATTATTTTTGCAAATTGTCCAGCCCTAATGGACACAAGTCATCTGTGCTTATTTACATCCTGGTATTAAAGTGTAACCATTAAGCACAGCAACTGCAGAGAACAGCAGACTTATAATAAAAAGTGTTAATGATTTGTTAAAGAGACAAATAGAAACAACATTTAATCACTGAGTTCCTAATAGGAAAAGCTGCTTCACCAGGGTTTCGTATACTCTGATTATAATGATGTCTCCACAGGCGCATGCTCATAAATAAAAGGTATTACCTGCACTTTTCATGCAGCGCTGCGAATCATTACTAATAGAACAAATATAAAGCAACAGGGACAATAATGTGGCCTTGTGGCTTCAAAGAGCAATTGGAATAGAAACCTGCATCCAGAGAGGAATAAATATGTGGAAAATATTCCTCACACTCGGGGGTGTGTGAGAAAAGAGCTGTGAAATGTAGAATTCGATATGCTGTGAGGGTCAGCTCGAGGTTCCCTGTGAGGGGGGTGAAAAGCAGATGAGCCAGCAATAGAGAGGATGGAATTTGTTTTTGTACAGTGGGCAAAAATAAAGACCAAAAAAAAAAAACTAAACATATGAAGGGCTTCTATAGCTGAGACCTGAGTTATTACTGCAGCAGTTAAGGATGACAAATATCTAAAAGGGCTATAAAGTTTCAGAACTTATTTTAAAGCAGCAGGAAATCTGATGTGATATTCACAGAGGTGGGAGTTTAACAAAGAAGGATGAGACAGAGATGGACAAAAAAGACAAAGTAAAACGGTCAGGGTGGCAGGAGCCTTCATTTATTCTTCCATTATTTTTACCTATGGTCTAATTCTGAGTGGCTAAAAAGTTGCACACATATCAGTACAAAGATAATGCTCTTAAAATTTGTTTCCTGGCATTTCCCACACACTACTCTGCTCTCTTCAGTGTGTGTTATAAGTGGTTAAATGATTTCATGTCCCCTACAAGTTATTTGACAAAGGAGACATAACGATCATTATTATTCTATTCCCATATTCATAGTGAAATATTTGCATGTGTCCCTGACCTGGTTCTACGTTCCATCTTTATGGAGAATCTGCTCCTTGGAGGGTGCTAAACTTGGACATTTTATTTTGAAATTTACGATCTATTCAAAGCATTCTAGCTTATGAAAATGATTGGCTACATTTGTTTGTGGTTGTTGCACCCGATGGTTTGTAGAAGCTGTCAATAGTTGTCCACATTGAGAACCTTTACAACACATAAAAATACGTTTATCAACATATATTATAACAAAAAACGTTTTAAACATGTAACAAAAAAACTTTATACGTTAGATAAAAACGTAACATTCAATACTTTTATCCAGTAACGTATACAAACACCAAGGATGTCAATTATTTTTTTTGAAAAGGTTGCGTCAAAAAA
>RPOG01000969.1:0-13676 GCA_008086565.1 Thalassoma bifasciatum | reverse complement strand
TCCCTGACCTGGTTCTACGTTCCATCTTTATGGAGAATCTGCTCCTTGGAGGGTGCTAAACTTGGACATTTTATTTTGAAATTTACGATCTATTCAAAGCATTCTAGCTTATGAAAATGATTGGCTACATTTGTTTGTGGTTGTTGCACCCGATGGTTTGTAGAAGCTGTCAATAGTTGTCCAGTAACTCTTGGAAATGTTGTGTATTTTTATGCAAATAGTTGTATATAATATTGTTTTTTGCAAAATTTGTACATTGTTTTTTTGAAATATGCAATCTATTTTTGCATTGTAAGTTATGAAAATAGGTCATTGCATATGTTTGTGGTTCCTACAGTTAATAAAAAAAACTTTTCCAACGCAGTTTTTTTTTTTTTTTTTTGCATTTTTAAGTCCAGTGTTCACACAATTTCCAAAATGATTAAATTATTATCAAATCAAACAGGTGAGGTTTTGCTGATAAAAATGATGCCAAGCAAACCAAGGTAAACAGTTCTCATGGTGAAATATTAAGGTAGAATCAACAGTGAGAAAAAATGGTCAATTGACCCCTTGACCCCAGAGAGTTAATGTAGAACAAAAATGTCAGAGCGTTGAACATTAAAACGCTTTTTATCAGATGTGACAGAAAATTGCTTGTAACAAGTAAAAAAAATTTCATGAGCTGCCATAAAACTTGAAAAAGTTCAGTGGCTGTTTGTGCAATGGTCTGTCACGTTTCTACCTCTTATATACACAAAAACGGCATTCAAGCCGACCTTAGACAAAAACTTTTGACAACAGCCTCTGGAGTGGAATTTTTCTGAAACACTGTTTCACCGTTGCCGTATAAACAGCAAGCCAGCACTTTCAGTGGAAACGCTGATGTCACATGTGAGCATTGAACCCTCACTATTCCATGCATGAACCAAAACAACAACAACAACAACAACAACAGGGACCTGATAAATCTAGTGACCACTTTTCAACAAAACGAGCATCTATTGTACTATTTCTGCAATCACACTGCAAAAACTGAAATCTAAGCAAGTCATTATGCCTTATTTTTAGTAATTTTTTTCTTATTATTCGTAATCTAAGCCACATTCACTAGACCAGGTCATAAGAATGTCTTGTTTCAAGTTATTTAAGGACAAAAATGAGGCATCAATTGCTTGTAACAAGTAAAAACAAAATCTGCCAAAGGGATAAGATAAAAGATTCTTGTTTAAAGACATCTTTCTTATTTCAAGAAACTTCCCGGGCGAATGCGTCTTATCCCATTGGCAGATTTTTTTTACTTGTTACAAGCAATTTACACCTCATTTTTGTCTTAACAGAAATTGAAATAAGACATTTTTATGACCTGGTCTGGTGAATGTGGCTCAAATTAAGAACAATAAGACATTTTTTACAACAAATAAGACATAATGACTTGCTTAGATTTCCGTTTTTGCAGTGTGTCAGTAAGAGCTGCTGGCCCTTGGTCATTTTCGCAGTATCCCATACGGCCCTTTTGGAAAAAAGTTTGGACACCCTGGACTGATGTATGGCCCCAGTAGGTTATACAATTAATCCAGTAGAACAGGGTTTAATGCATCTAGAGGAGCAATGTAAGACAACACCTCATTATTTTGACCTAAAGTAGAACAAAACTATCTTAAGGTGAGAAAACAGCATGTGATCAGGTGGAATAACATTTGTATTAGATTGGGGGGGGGCACAGTAACGAATCCCCTCATGAGCTAACCTTCACTTATAGAGTCCTGGGGGCCTCACAGAGAGTGTGATCTTTGCAGCAGGGGAAGAACAGCGGTGGATGCAAATGAAGAGAGGTCGAGCTGTTTAATACTCGCATTAATCTAAGGTGTCACCCTTATTCACTGGAAAGTCTACACCGGTACTCAGCATAGACCTGACTTACCTCGCGAGAAGTCTTTCTTTTCACTCACTTCAGAGCACCTCTCTGTCACTCAGCTACGGAATTGGGGCCGCCCTGCAAGACGTGTGCGAGAAAAATGACGGAAAAAATAAATAAATCGGCATGTGTCGAATGGTAATTGCATTTTGCTCCCAGGGAAAAACTGCCAATGAGATCTCTCCTTGTTTTTGATGCGACCCAAACAGACGACTTATAAAATTATTTAAATTGTAAATAATGACTGTCACGTCCGGTTTACGTGTGTTATATAAAACCCTTGTTTTTGGTTAAATAAAATTTCGACAATTACGTCTACGTACACAGACATTCTATTCTGACAGACAAAGTAAAGGAGGGAGAGAAATTTCTCGTCCTAACTGATGAACTTCTGAACAAGTTATTGTAAGTATATCTTTAAGTGTGATTGCTGCCGCAGCTCTTCACATGACTTATATCAGAGGACAAACACCATTTATTGAGTGTAATAGCCTCCATTATAAACTCCTGTAAGGAAACGTTTTCCCTCACACCTGATTTTTCTGAACGTGTTAGCTTATGGTTCATTCTGCCTTTGCATGAAGCAAAAAGAACTTAACAGGGATGTAAAAAAGGACATTTTGACAGTTTACTAAACCAGACTTCCTTATATAAGTGATACATAGTAGTAGGGCTGCACGATATGGCTCAAAACTAATACCTCGATATTTTTTGGACATATCATTGCTCAAAAAATAAAGGGAACACTCAAAAAACACATCTTAGATCTCAATTAATGACACATTGCAGTTGATTCTTTTTTTTCAAAATATAATAGAGTGTATTGGGAACAAAATAACATGAAAATGATAAATGTGAATCAAAATTAATTTTACAAATACAAATTATTATTTTTTTAATCTTATTTTTTGGAGCAGTTTATATGTCAATATTCTGATTTCACCTCTAAATCACCATTGAAATGTTAAATACAACCCTTTGATGCTTAAAGTGTTACCAATATAATGGTTCGAGCAGACTTTACAGTTGGATTTTTAAAGTTTGAAGCCAAAAGCAGAAACTCAAAACTGTCTGTAAAATACCACCAGACAGAGCTCATGCAAAAACAAACAAACACTCAGCGCAGAAAAGTTTTCTGGATGGGTTTGAGGAGTGAGAGGAGCACCACTAGAGTAAAAGAAGCCAAACTATGAAGAGAATTACACACTGATGTTTTAAAGCATCTACTTGTCAATTTATACTCAATGGTCATGATAAAGTCATTTTATCATCTCACATCTCATGTGCAACAACCTGCAATACATCGAGTTTATTCCATTTACCCCCCAGCCCCAAAAGTAAAAATCGAGATTTGTTTTCGCCTATTAAAAGTGTACGGTCACGATCCAATAATGATAAGCAAGTATAGTGGCTGATAGCCATTTTTCATTATTTTCAGTGATCAATTGATAAAGAGATTAATGTGTATGTGTTTATGAATATGTATAAGAGCAAAATATGTGTATGTTTGCGTACGGATTGTATATGTATTGTATATATGTATATATGAGTATACATATGTGTTGGTGTATGTGATTACAGAGGTTTATGTATAGGTATATGTATGTATGTATGTATATATGTACATATAATATTTATATGTAGGAAAGGGGTGAGAGTTAATAAGCTGCTTCTACTCACTCCTTTTTGAATAAGTCATTTCTTTCATTATTTCACTTTATTTTATATTGACATATTGTTTAGCTTCCCAAAAAATGTCATTTATATATCACATCATAAAAACTGTTGGTAGTTATTAGGAAGCCCTGTTCGATTTGTGTATTCGAAAATAAAAATCAAAAAGAAAAAAAAAAATCCCCAAAATAGGGGGGAAATGCATCATGACAGACATCTGCATATTCACAATAAAAGGCACAACAAAATTAACTCCTCATATCTGCGATGTTGTCACTAGAGGCTTTTCTGCTTTTAAAATCCTGAGACAAGTTCAAACTCAATGTTGTGATTTCCAGTTTGATCTTCTGTGTATCCATTTATTAACACGTGTGAGGCAGAGTGACGTATGATGCTCATCATGACTTTAAACTTCAACACATGTCGCAATTAGAAATAAAAGTAGATCCAAACCTCTTTTCAGTGCAGATTAACATCAACTCTTCCCTGGATCCAGTGAGATCACTTTAATTTTTGATTTTTGGGCCTGGTATACCAGAGATTTTTTGTTGATCAATCATTCTTCTTTGAACTGGTTTTCCTTTTTGGATCCCTGTGGATTAATGGACTGATTGGTGCTTAAAGACTCTCGTGGCAGACAGATCGCTCCTGCACCGACCAACTTTGATTTAATTTAAAAGACTCTTTAAAGCCAACTATCTTTGCTGTTAACTTCTTTTTCGTTTAAAAGGGACTTTAAACTTCTTTAGGAATCATGAAGGAGCATTTTAGGGCTGTATTTTGTCTTCATTCAGTCTGGTTCTGTGCCGTCAGGTTTAAATGTCATTAAAAACCCGTCGCTGACTTATTCCTTTGCCTCTTGTAAGTGATTTGTTCAGAGTCAGAAGCTGCAGAGACGACATTCTCTGACCAATGAGTGACCGGCAGTCCGTCCACGTCACCTTTTAGTATCNGTCTCGTGGAGAGACAGTGAGTCGATGCCTTAACCCCGGCGGGACGTTCTGCACACGCTCTTTTTACTGCCTTTTTTATTTATTTAGCCGTACACAGCTTTGGTAATTGCATTTTGCTCCCAGGGAAAAACTGCCAATGAGATCTCTCCTTGTTTTTGATGCGAGGGTTTGTCTGCTGAATATTTTAATAAATTTAACATTTATTACTGACAGTGCAGGCCAAATGCACACAATATATTTTGGGAACAAAAACCAATTTATTTTAAAGCTGTTAATGCAGATGCATGTGTCTGTAAGATAAGACTGTCTGTTTCATTTCCTCCCTCTCTTTAAAGAGCAGGATTGACTACTTGAAGACTTGTTATTATTGTAAGTATATCTTTAAGTGTGATTGCAGCCGCAGCCCTTCACATGACTTATATCAGAGGACAAACACCATTTATTGAGTGTAATAGCCTCCATTATAAACTCCTGTAAGGAAACGCTTGCCCTCACACCTGATTTTTCTGAACGTGTTAGCTTATGGTTTATTCTGCCTTTGCATGAAGCAAAAATAACTTAACAGGGATGTAAAAAAGGACATTTTGACAGTTTACTAAACCAGACTTCCTTATATAAGTGATACATAGTAGTCGGGCTGCACGATATGGCTCAAAACTAATGCCTCGATATTTTTTGGACATATCATTGCTCAAAAAATAAAGGGAACACTCAAAAAACACATCTTAGATCTCAATTAATGACACATTGCAGTTGATTCTTTTTTTTCACTAAGTCAAACGTCCTGCCTTAAACTCTCTTGACACAGAGGAGAGAGAAACAATGAGGGAAATAAAAAAAAAGGCCAAAAGAAGAAGGAGGCTGGATGATGAGTCTAAATCCAGATGGGTTTTTATACTGGTGAGTGGGCTGGTTTTCTACTGGGATGAAGGATGAGTAAAGAGGAAAAGCACACACACAGGCACAGCGCTCCACAGCTGTGGTCATTTATTCTGCTTTGTTGGACACTAATGCTTACTGTGAATCCAACCACATCAAACACACTCCTGTTCCCATGATGCAGTGGCTTTGCAAACCACACACACAACTATATCTACCTTATGTGAAATTGTGTGTTTTACATCTGTGCAAGAATCTGTCCTCTTTTTGTGCAGGCTTTTTTTTTTTAACATCTATTCAAAGCTGACATAAATTGTATTTCTGAACACAAGCTATTGAACAAATGTGATTTCTGTAGTTGGCTGTTTTTGTGTGAGCTTGTGTTTCTCTGGGGTGTGTTGCCTGGATTGCAAATTAGATTAAATCACAATATGACCAGCTGCAATACTCTAATCAAACCCAATTCAACATTTCTTTAACCTCAGATGTGTCAGAATACAAGATAAATTTGTTGCAGTGTAGATGTTTTCTGCTTTACACCAGTGTTACTCAACCAAAGAGACAAACTGTTGGAAATAACCTTTGCTAGAGCAACAACTAAAGCGATGAAAAGTGAGAAGTAGCATTAAAAAAGCATTTAAGGTGACAAAAATGGTCAAAAAGCAGCAAAAATGGGTGAAAATTGGAAGGAAATTTGTAAAATGATCAGAAAGTTGCAGAACTTAACTGAGTCCTGAAATTTCTGTTTATAATCTCGACTATTTAATTTAAATGTGTAAATGTGTTTCATTGTTATAACATTTTTCTTTCTTCTTTTTTGTACAAAGTTTTTACAATTTCTAATAGTTAGGGCCCAAGCGACCGCAGAGCAGCGAAGGCCCTCTTCAAACCTTATTAGGATAATTATTATCGTTTATTTCCGCGCATGAAACCCCAATTTTCGCCCCTTTCGCTTGAGATAAACGCGACCAAACAATGTCCTACCACAAAGGAATGTGAAAAATTTATGATTCTGCCGCTCAAAAAATTCAAGCCCCGCCGCCTACTTTGACCTACAAGTCTGAAATTTTTTTGCTAAAACAACCATGCCTAGACCTACAAAAGATTCTCTTGCGACAACTCTGAATTTCGCACAGCAAGTTCAAAAATTTGGGCCGAAAGTCGGAATTTGACGATTTTGAGGGTACGTATTTTTCTATATTCTATCTATACTGTATATCTGTTTTTATATATTTGATATTTAATATTTACTTAAACCTGTTTTTGTATAAAGAGAGCAATGTTGAAACTGATTCTGATTCTTTTTTATTGATCTTGTGCAATATTCTAATTTTCTGAAACACTGAATTTGGGGATTTCATTTTCTATAACACATAATAATCAGTACTTCAAAAAATAAATGCTTGAAATATTTCACTCTTTGCATAATGAGTCAATATAATATCACTTTCTGAAAAGAGTGACCAGAAATATTTCATTTCTCATGATATTCTATTTTCATGAATATCTCTATTTTGTTTCTTTTGGCTATTTATTTATTTATTTATAATATTTATTATATTGTCGGCACGTTTGGTGGACAGCAAAGAAATAATTTCATTGTACAGGGAAACACATTTCTTTACAATTTATATGACTATAAACTCTTTGAATCCTTGAATCCTTGAATATTCTCATTTTTGGAGGAGTACCTGTTTTTACAAACCTTTGTGGATTCTTATTTCTTACTTGTGACTTATTTCTTATGTTTGCAGGTTTTTAATTGTATTTTTCGAAGTTCAAGCTCAAAACTTTCAGTTTTAATTCAATTTTTCAAATAATCAAAACTTTTGGCCCTGATTAAACACCATACAAACAGGATTTTGCATAAGACAGCTGCAGATTTTTTGTTTGGGTTTTGGTGATTGAGGCCCACGTTGCAGCACAGAGCAACAAATACAGTCAACTTTGAGACTTTTGGGCCATTGTTCTGACGGGAAAAAGACTCCAAGAGAGGATATTATGAAGGAGATGTGCTTTTTTAAGAGAATCATACACAGTTTACGAGTTATTTTGCAAAAGCATAAGCAGATAGAAAAGAGAATGGCATCGTAGTACCAGCTTTTGTTTGCTGCACACTCTCTCATTGACCCGTGCATGCGTACAGTAAGACAGCAGTATCTGATGGTGTGTGTTCATTTGCCTTAAAACAGAAGACATGATCTACTGTAATGGTTTGACTCGAGCCAAGCGGGCTAACACTGCTTGGCGCCTTTTAATGGCTCGCATAAAAAGAGAGAATTGATTTTGTGGCTTCTGCCTCAGACGCTTGTGTGTAGTTCGGCTGCTGTAGCATTACTTCGTATTTACCTCTAATGTGTGATTGTGTGTGTGTGTGTGTGTGTGGAGGGAGGGAGACAAGAGGATGAAAAGGAGTAAGAAAGAGTGAGACTTAACAGAGAGGGAGAGTGTAGCTTCTCCGCGGCTCTTAAGAGTTTCCTGGTGAGTGGGTTGTCAGCTTGTTTGCTGATGTAGCAGCAGGAAGAGCAGCGGCAGCAGAGGGAACGTGATGAGAGCGTTCAGATGCAGACAATAGATGCTAATGCTGCTGGAATTAATGCCTGAAACGCCATCGTTCCTCATCTGATTCAGGCCCGGTGACAGCAAAAGCGATGAACTGAAATATCCCATTCTTCTCTTTCTCTGCCTTCACCTCTTTGCTCTGTCCATTATTCAAATAATCTGGGATCTTTCTTTTCTTGACACGCCCTCACAGCCTCTCTCCTTCTATCTCTCTTTGCTTTCAGCTGCTTGTCCTTTGTGCTCGCTCTCCTCCCTGTGCACTCCTTTATCTTGTTCCATTCATTTGGCTAATTTGATATTTGGACTTGATAGAGCTCTGAACGTGGGCCTGTGTTCGTACGTTTGTCTGCATCTCCCAATCTTTGTCTCTCTCTCTCTCTCTCTCTCTCTTTCAGAGCAGTGATAATGAAATCAGGCTGCAGCCCTTCTCCTGCATTAGCAGCATTTTGTGGGTCTAAGAGCGACTAACAGCTCGCTAATTCTCTGCCTCTGATTTGTTTAATTGACAGACATTTGCATAATTTAGCCGCCTGCTCTTTCATCCTCAAAGGTTGCCTGCAGATGCTCTTGTCACTGGGTGAAATTGAAATCCATCAACAGCGAAGCTTTTACAATCTTCACTCCTCTTCTCTGAAAATTGCACTTATGTGAATTAGAGCTGCGCAAAAATATCGTTTCAGTATCATCATTGCGATACACGCAATACTCAGTTTGCAAGGTTATGCAATATATTTGAGCCTTTCACTTGAGTTTCTTTTTCTTGTCTACATCCAATCACATTACAAATAGATGTAAATGAGCATCTTGATATATTTGACCACATTACGTTCAAAAATTCCCAGTTATTTCACCTTCGTGCCGACTTGCAGTGTGAGTAGTCGAGCGAGCGAGAGGGTGAGCGGTGAATGTGAGTGGAGCAGAGCAGAGATTTGGACAATCTGACAGTTTTCTTATTGTTAATATCACATAAGGTGCTTTATTTAACACTTTTAGGGTTAAAGGCAGCAGCTTCCAGATCTGTACTTTGTTCAGCTTTGATCAGCTCTATGTTTAGATCTTCTGATCACCCATTTTATTCATTATTTCACATCTTCCTTCCTACAACATATGATATCATGAGCTGCCATAAAACAGTTGAAGCTTAATGTCCAAGTGAGACGTTGCTCAAAATTTGCTTTGCTTCCTGCAGAAATCGTCCTTTCCTTTTCTGAGGAGATCTTCACCAAATGCATTGTGCTTGTCCTGGAAATTATTTTACTGTTACTTCCACATCTACCGTGCCATTTGATTTCATGAGCTGCCATAAAACTTGAAACAGTTGTAGTTCAGTGGCTGTTTACACAACAATGGTCTGTCACGTTTCTACCTCTTATATACACAAAAACGGCATTCAAGCCGACCTTAGACAAAAACTTTTGACAACAGCCTCTGGAGTGGAATTTTTCTGAAACACTGTTTCACTGTTGCCGTATAAACAGCAAGCCAGCATTTTCAGTGGAAACGCTGATGTCGCGTGTGAGCATTGAACCCTCACTATTCCATGCATGAACCAAAACAACAACAACAACAGCAACAACAGTGACCTGATGAATCTAGTGACCACTTTTCAACAAAATGTGCATCTATTGTACTATTTCTGCAATCACACTGTCACAAGTCATTATGCCTTATTTTTAGTAATTTTTTTCTTATTATTCTTAATTTAAGCCACATTCACTAGACCAGGTCATAAGAATGTCTCGTTTCAAGTTATTTAAAGACAAAAATGAGGCATCAATTGCTTGTAACAAGTAAAAAAAAAATCTGCCAATGTGATAAGATAAAAGATTCTTGTTTTAAGACATCTTTCTAATTTCAAGATGCGTCTTATCCCATTGGCATATTTTTTTGACTTGTTACAAGCAATTTACACCTCATTTTTGTCTTAACAAAACTTGAAATAAGACATTTTTATGACCTGGTCTGGTGAATGTGGCTCAAATTAAGAAGAATAAGACAATTTTTACTACAAATAAGACAGAATGACTTGCTTAGATTTCCGTTTTTGCAGTGCAGCAAAAAAGTTTTCAACAGAAACGGCAGATGATAAGCTCACCTCTTCTTCAGCCTCTAAACCATTGGCTCCTATAGTTTTATCACCAACTACAGGCCTGGCATGCTTTCTGCAGCAGTTCTGTATAAACCCGTCTTTAGTGTGTGCGGGTGAAACCCTATGAAAAGTTTGCTTTGCTTTCTGCCAGTCATCCTTTTCTCTTTTCAAGGCCAACATCTTCACTAAATGCAATGTGCTTGTTCTAGAAATGTCTCTAAACATCACTTTTCATTGATTTGCATCTCTGGAAAAAGATTATTCAAGCCAAAAAAAAAGGCACAACACAGGAGGTGGACAAACTCTGTGAACTACTGTCTCTCTGACTCTGGTGCGCAGGCGCAGGCGCAGACTGCAGGGGCGCAGCATTTTAACAGATTAAATAAATGTTCCTTTAGTATCTTTTGATCCCAAAGAGTCTGAATGAATCACTTGCAGGAAATATTCTGGATCAATAAAACGGATATCAACATGATTAAGACTCTTTGTAAACACAAATAGTGACCACGGAGGCAGAAGCAATCAGATTCAGCTGTGAACTTTAAATATTGCAACATCTATCACATGAAATAAAAACATCACAATATGACTTCCCAATACCCCACAGCCCTGATCACTGGTGTTGCTTTGTGTCGTCGCTTTCACCTTTCCCTTTGCAGCTGCAGTGACTTCACCCTCACAGCTCTCCTCACTCCTGCCTGGTGAATAATGCACATGAAGAAGACACTCACAGACTCCACACAGATCATGCCTCCTGTTCCCGTTTCCTACTCTGCGCGCATACAGGTGCTCCATTAACCTCACAGGCTGACGGGGTCTCTGGGTAGCTTCATTATCTTCACCATGATTAGCTCTAAACTCGGCTGTTGCGCTGACAAGTCACACACACCCACAACTGTTTCACTGTCAAAGAGCACCCATAATAGCACAGTTTGCTTTTCACCACAGATAAGTGGCTGTGTGTGGGAGAAAATCCCTCTGGGGTGTGAGTGTGTGTTTATCTCATGCATTATAAAGAGATTCAGAGCCTGATGCCCTCTGTGAGACGCAGACAGTGAAGGAAGCAGAGGGGGGAGGAATAAGAGGAGGTGTTTGTGACATTCTTTGGCATTTTAGCGGCCTCTGTTTCCTCACGGTGTTTCGGTCTCGCTGGGATTATCCGATGTGTCAGGCCCGGTAAGCTGCACTGTGCCGTGGGGAAAAGGCCGCGCTCGGAGGGGATGCAGGGGGCTGGAAGGTGGAAGTGTCAAGAGAGAGCGAGCAAATGTTTCCCATAATGCCCGGAGGTATGCGACCTTTATCAAAGTAAAGGAGCCCTGAGGGGACAAACGAGGAGGAGGCAGGTGGAGAGAGGAGAAAAAGAGAGCAAGTGTCATCTGGATCAGTGGAGGAACACAGAGATGCCTAAACTCCAAGTCTTGTGCAAATACCATGAAATGGAAAATGAATCACGGAATTTTAAAGAACTACACATCTCAACCATTTAGAAGTGTCTTTAAACCTTCTTTTGGACTGAATCTTCACTGGGCAGTAAAAAAATGGATCCAAGTCAAACAATGCTGGTTAATTACATCCCCAATCCCAGAATTTGCAGTATTCGTCGCCTACAAAGCTTGGACAGGTTCATGTCTCCCACTGTGTTTCATCACCTTTCCTTGAACAACACTCAATAAGCGTTTGTAAACTGAGGACACGAATTGTTGAAGCTTTGGAGCTGGAATTCTTTCACATTCTTCTTGAGAAAACAACTTCAGTTGCACAACAGTGTCAGTTGTGGTACTTTGTGCTTCACACATTGTCAATAGGAGACAGGTCTAGACCATTGACTGTATATAGAATGGACAGCGTGCTTCCGCCTGTCACCGTTCTACGATTTTGAAGCCAAAAAACCCAGTTTCTCTAGCCGCCATTGTGCAGCCAGAGTCTGCGCAGTAGAGAATTTCCGGTGGAGCAGAGTAAGAAAGAAAAATAAAAATATTTATTTCTTCTTCTTCAGAAGGTTTAGTCTCCTTTTGGCTCTGAAGTTTCTTAAATCCCCGATAAAAACTACTCACGAACGGCAGCTGTCAACTATCGTAAAACGAAACTTATATCGCGGTTTTTAACGTCCAATAACTAATGAGAAACTAACTTCTCAGGAAAAAAAACACCTGAACACCATGCAGCCAGATGACATCATCATACTACCTTAGTGTAAGGATGAGAGAAACGTTTCTACCAGGTATCGTAATTTTTTAAAGTTTTCCCGGCTCATATCTGGAACGTATGTGGAGGCGGGGCTTATGACCTATACTGCAGCCAGACACCAGGGGGCGGAGCATCTGCTGGAGGCTTCAGTTTGAGCCGAACGTCATTACGTCCACTCATTATACAGTCTATGGTCTAGACTGCAGGCAGGTCAGTCCAGTAGCTGCACTCTTTTACTACGAAGCCACGCTGTTGTAACAGGGGCAGAATGTGTCTTGGTTTCATTGTCTTGCTGAAATAATCAGGGACAGTGAGACAGACATTTTGAATTCCTGCAAAGATCCTGAGGGTTATGAGTCGAAAAAACAGTCAAGTTGTAGACCCAAAGTATTTCACTAGTGCTGAGCCTGAGGCTCTGATTGGCTGTTTGTCAAAACACTTGACGATCCTCGACTCAAATTAAAGTTGTTACTGGAGTCGACTGCAGCACAATAACCATAAGACGGCGTCTGAGAGAGAAGAGCTTTAAGAACAAAACCTTTTCAAAGGCCTCGTCTCCTTCCACTTAATTGTCTGTTTGGGCTTTGACAGAGAGCATCATGGGACATTGAAAGGTGGTAGACAGTTTGATAATCTGAGGAGAAAAAATTGAGCCTTGATGGTCCTGATGGCGTCCAACGTTACTGTCATGACGAGGAGCAATGGAGCTTCAAGATGTTGCAGGGGTCGTCCTTCATGACTGAGGGCCCTGCTCTGTGTGTTAATGACTGGGTTTTACAACAGGACAACGCTGCAGAATAAAGAATAATCTCTCTCTTTTGGATCATCCTGCGTGTTCCCCTGATCTAAATCACATTGAGAACATTACGGGATGGATGAAGAGGGAAGTTTACACTAATAAACTTCAGTTCCAGACAGTGGAGGCCAAACATGAAGCATCTTCACCACTTGGACTAACATTCACACAAACCTCCTAATTTCTATTTCAGCGGTTTTTCATTTTTTTTCCTCTTTAGTTGTGCTCTTAAACTTTTGATAAGGTGTGTATTATGGGAGGAAAATAAACACAGACAAGGTAACCCATGTCAGCAACATCAGCCTGTGAAACAATTAGTTTATCCAACCAATTATGTCCTAAGTGCTGAGGCAGCTTCAGAGGGGTTAAGCTATGAGGATGAGGTTAAGGTGGTGTGTGTGTGTGTGTGTGTGTGTATGTGTGTGTGTGTGTGTGTGTGTGGGGGGGGGGGGTTAGCTGGTATAATAAAGAGCTAATTTACACAGCACCTCACATAGCCAGAGGCCATCTTCAGGGCAATAATGAAATAATAAAGAAATTTAATCAGCTGAGTCTGCACTTTCTGACTCATCCTCCATGGTGGGGAGCCTTTTAGTGACATTAGCGCTCTAAGTGAAATTTCACTGCAAAAATTAAACT